>JAHLJT010002630.1:26589049-26713374 GCA_031308135.1 Acheta domesticus
TTAAATGATGATTTGTGAGGAATACTTCTACTCAGAGAAAAGTAATTTCTAATTATTTATATGTAGTATTCTTGTAATTTTACAATTTATACATTTTTTTCTCATAAGAAAGACCTTTGAAAAGGATTGAACGACACACTGCCTGTATCACAAATAACGGACATGGTTGGTTGTACAAAAACCTCCGCTATAGCCTCTTGCTTCACATCGTTGTACACAAACAATTTAAAATATATTCTACGATTTCACATGTATTTCATGTTGACGCCACACTAGATGTAGTCAATTTCAAAAGCAATTTAAAATCGATTACTCAATTTTATTCGTACACACGGTTAAGGGCTACAACTGATCCTTGAAACCTTTCAAAATAATTTTTTGTCGTAAAAAACATTATGGTCGAATCTTCTTACTTAATTATGTAACAAAATGAGTGAAGAGTAGAAATATTTCATAGAAGAAGCCCATTTAGCCTGGAAAATTCTTCCGGAAACCTTTCATGATTTAATCTTTGCTTCATCCCTATAACAATGGGTAACTAATATATAATTGAAGCGATGACTTACAGTTACGAATAGTAAAATGCATCACTTTCTCCTCTCGATTGTACTATGTGAAAATGCAACATAATCAACAGAAAATAATCTATTGAAATCACAACTAGGCAAACATTTAGTGTACGACTGGAATTCTCCAAGATGACGCATTTCGAAAGCATCAAACTTACTACGAGCGACATTGTGAAATTCCAACAAACAGTTACTATGTTTTAATATCATGATTCAAAATGAATGTTTTTATTGAAAGAAAAGTTTTAAAAAATTAAATTAAATTTTCAATATAAAAGTGTTAAAATATGCTTTATAATTTAAATCTTGAAATAAGGGGGACTTTTCCTCAACGGAAAAGCCCCCGAGAAGATGGAATGTTTTGGATCCTGCCACAATCCCCTTTCCTCTCACCAAAATCCTACCACAAGTCCCTTTTCTCTTTCATAAATTCCACGTGGATTGTGCGGGGATTTGAACCGGAGAAGGAAGGCAAACAGTCGAAACAGGAAGACTTACGCTTCTGAGCGTATACCTCTCGCTTTCATTCTAACGCAAACAGTAAAGAAAGTGGAAAAAAAGCACATTTGTCCCTAAAATTAAAAAAATAGTTTTGCACAATTCCTTAGATGGATTTTCTACACACTGCAACTGCCTTTGATGTTTTTTGTGTAATGATATTTAAATTTGAATAAAGACATAGCCTAAAAATATGACGATTAAAAATATTGATACGTACTCTATGATTTCTAAACATGTTGCTTCAAAACACTACCTAGAGCTATGGTGCAGATATGAGAATTACTCGACTAGGTCTGGCTGCCTGTTGGGAGTATTCCTCTAGGAAGTTTATTAAACATTCCTCAGGAAGCATTTGGCACATTGTTTGTAACTATGGAATTCTAGAGACATTCATTATTTCTTCTCGTCTTAGTTATATGACATTTCACGATTCGTTAAGGATAGTCATCATTTTTCAACACCTATCCCTATCTTAAAATCTGTCTTTCAGTAGGCTAGCAATAAGAAGGTATTTTCACCCCCTAAAAACTTGGTGGTGCTTTTGACGGCATTTAGCAATTTGCACTTCGTGAATGTTCTTTGAAACACTTTATGATGGATATTCTGCATCTCAAAATGATCGTGAGAATTCTACTCGCTATTCAAATCTCAAAAGTCATTAGGTTATTTTCTGGCTACTTTGGAGGTCCAGGTCTTCATTCCATACAAAGTCAGTGCTGACAAATGACATTCTTACGGCGTAGTTTGAGGATCACGTTTCTAAAATTTGGATTGTTAAACTTTCATATCGTTTTTTTCGTATCATACAGCTTGTCCGGCCACACATTTCTACAACCTGGGTATATCTGAACATTTTCCATGCAGTAAGTGTAGTGCGTGGTATTATCGCGGGAGTTGGTGGTGATCTTCCCCCGCTGGCTGGCGAGATCCGGCGCCGACCTACGCATCGGCTTGTGAGGCATTCCCCAACCAGGTATCTCCCTCCAGCGTGGTACCTCCAGTCCAGCCGGGACTAGCTCCGACTCGGCTCCCTCGTGAATGATAGTGTAAGACATGAGAGTTTTGCGTGGGTGTGTAAGTAAGGTGTAAGAACAGGACACGGAAGAGGAAGGAAAGATCGCGCGTGGTCCATAGCCCGTTTGTTAGGGTTCTGATCCGGCATTTGCCTGATTCATTATGCGGGGGAAAACTACCGATCAGAGCAGCCGGCGTGGCGCTAGAAATCTTCACACTGTGGCTCAATTCGACCTAGCTAGATTCCAGCAAGTGTCGAAATTCTCGCCACCGTCGGGATTCGAACCGCAGGACCTCCCAATCAGAGGCCCTACAGTTACATCATTCGATTCCCTGAGCCACCTTCGCGAGTCCCTTAAAAGACATATCTACGTCCAAAATTATAATAAAATTTCAAAAACAATAGCAAATTGGTACCAACCCACCAGTCAGCATCTGATTCTAAGCTGGCACATATTCTAATGCCCTTTACTCTTCGTATTACCTGAAAGCACAGAGCGACGTGCAGTTCGTCCTCCGGCCACCGCAGCGCCACCTCTGCCCGCCGACGCACTTGTCTGGTCTTCGGGCGCTCTGCCAGGCTATTCCTGGCGGCGCGACAGGGCGCGGAGCGGAGCGACAGAAGGGGCGGGGCGGGGAGCGGAACACAGGCACAAATGAAGGGGAAGGGGACAAGTGACCGGACGATGAACAGTTAGTAACAGTCTTCTCTGTACAGTGCATATTTTGCTCGAAAATCGTTAATTTAAGTGGAAAATTAATACTGATGAAAAATATATTACAAGATAATTGAATAATTCCAATTAAATAAAATGCAACTTTGTACACCTAGACGAAACGGCCTTGAATTTGAAGTTCACGAGCACATTTGGTGCTTGGAAACCTTCCCAGCGGCTAATTCTCGAGCGACTAAATGTGCTGGCGAATTTCAAATTCAAGGCTATTTCTTCTATGTGTACAAAGTTACATTTGATTAACTGGAATCATTCAATTATCTTGTAATATATTTGTCACTAGTATTAATTTTCCACTTAAAATTAATGTGCAAACAAGACTGTTACCTACTGTAGTATAAAGGTCGGTTCCGAAAAAAATAAGGAGAATTCTTCGCTGAACGATGCTGCTGCATTGATTAGAGCAAACGATTGTCTTTCCTTGCCAACGCAAGGCTTTGGAATATCAACGATTCCACGGTTCGATCTTGATCGAAAATTCCGGTTTCGATCAAGTTTGAACCCGCGAACTTGGGTTTAACAGTCCGGTACGCTAACCGTTACACCATCGCCGCCATAAACGCATATAATATTAATGATTGAACGGTAAATTTCAAGGACAGGGTTAGGCTCCTATTGACGCGCACGATTCGGTTCCGAACGAGTCACTCGCGGCGCCGCCACAGTGTGCCCGGCCACACGGCCACGTGGCCAACGCACTTTCCTGTGGAATCGTGACGCTTCGCTACCCGTGTCCAAGTTGAGGACGAGGCTCGGGCCTTCGGCCCTCGCGTTAACATAGAACATCCTTGAGTCTGTCCAACGCATAATTACCAACACATTTTACGCAAATACTCACCTTAAATGTTTACGCAAATCCGCGAAAAATAAACCATTGTAATTCTCCATTACACATTCGCAATATAGTTTACACAAATCCGCGAAAAATAAACCATTGTAATTCTCCATTACACATTCGCACCACACTGCACAAAGGCATCTTTCCCGCTCCCTGAGTGATCCGTTCTCGTGGTCCGCGCGAGTGAACCATGCGCAAGTATGCGCCGTTGTTTTAGTGAGCCGAACCCTGTCCTTAAAATCAGCCGATTGAACATTTAGAAGGCACTTTTCGTATTTCTCACAAATTAGCCTATTTTTAGGTGCGGATGTTGGCGAGCCTGTACCCCGCGTCCCCAGCGCCTCCTATGTAGCACCTTCGAGCTTTGTCCGCGGTTTTGATGGAGAGTTGCAGGGCCCTGAGAGTGCTCGGGGACGCGGCGGCGGCGCGCGGGTCGTGAAGTGACGTGACGTGACGTGACGCGTCGCGGTCGCTCGGGGATGCGACAGCCATCCACGGCGTGCCTGACGTGACGCCCGTCGCGCCATCTCGTGCGAACGAATGGCGCCGCCGCTGACGATTACGAGGGGAGCACCTTCGACGCGTGAGATGGCCGCTAATGCGGGAGGCGCTGCTCTTTTTTTTTCTCCACGCCGGCGGCGGCTACTGCGACGCGGGATGTCTTTTCTTGGAAAATGGTGGTGGGAGTGGATATTTGTACCCAGTGTTCGAACTGACGAGGTGGAGGTTGGGGAGTTTAGTGTTCTGTACTGGCAACATATTAATTTGTCTCCGCCAGTTGCAAAATTCATACCTTTCATGGTGTCTCCTTTTCATTTATAATTTTTCGCATTTTGGAATGTTACAATCAAGGACATTGGAAAAGACAACTTTTCCAAGAGCATTCATTCAAACTGTGCTGCGGAAGCTACATCATTTCAATCGTCAATTCGCCTCTTCACATCTCTTCCCCTGGAATTCTCAAAGTCCCTCCCCATGCAGTGATTACTGTGAGCTAGACCTCTCCTGAAGACAGTGGTTCAACTCGACGTAGCTATCTATCTTGTGTTGAAAATCCGCCACTGTTGTCTCTTTCATGGAGACAATTAGCAATTCAGATCCTTGTACGAGTAAATTAACGAGTAAACGTATGAGTACGGGTACAAGAATGTACAGTTTGTTTTCGAGTGAAATAACGTTACGATTACCAGTAACGAAGTTGGTAACGAGTATTAGTAAAGTGCGTTACGAGAACGACTAATGTAGTACGTTACATGTATGAGTAAAGCATGTTACGAGTACGATTAAATTAGTACATTACGAATACGAGTAGTAGTACGTTAGGAGTACGAGTAAAGTGGTACATTAGTAATAAGAGTGAAGTACGTTACGAGTACGAGTAAAGTGGTACATTAGGAATATGAGTAACGTACGTTACGATTACAAGTAAAGTGGTACATTAGGAATAAGAGTAAAGTACGTTACGAGTACGAGCAAAGTTGTACATTAAGAGTACAAATAAAGTACATTACGGGTACGAGTAAAGTGGTACGTTTCGAGTACGAGTAAAGGAGTACATTACGAGTACGAGTAAAGCTGTACGTTTCGAGAACGAGTAAAGGAGTACATTACGAGAACGAGTAGTAGTACGAGTAAAGTGGTAATTAGGAATATGAGTAAAGTACGTTACGAGTACGAGTAAAGTGGTAATTAGGAATATGAGTAACGTATGTTACGATTACAAGTAAAGTGGTACATTAGGAATATGAGTAAAGTACGTTACAAGTACAAGTAAAGTGGTAATTAGGAATATGAGTAAAGTACGTTAGGAGTACGAGTAAAGTGGTAATTAGGAATATGAGTAACGTACGTTACGATTACAAGTAAAGTGGTACATTAGGAATATGAGTAAAGTACGTTACAAGTACAAGTAAAGTGGTACATTAGGAATAAGAGTAAAGTACGTTACGAGTACGAGCAAAGTGGTACATTAAGAGTACAAATAAAGTACATTACGAGTACGAGTAAAGTGGTACGTTTCGAGTACGAGTAAAGGAGTACATTACGAGTACGAGTAAAGCTGTACGTTTCGAGAACGAGTAGTAGTACGAGTAAAGTGGTAATTAGGAATATGAGTACAGTACGTTACGAGTACGAGTAAAGTGGTAATTAGGAACATGAGTAAAGTGGTACATTTCGAGTACGAGTAAACGTACGTAAATTCGCCCAATCTCGCGAGATCTGCCGCTGTGGGAGAGCTCCGCTCCTTGGGGGGGGGGGAGCAGGAGTCGTGCGCCCGGGAGTTGAAGATGCGACACTCGTCCTCGGCGCGGCGCGGGGCGGCGAGGCGCGCCATCTCGTGCGAACGAATAGCGAATGGCCGCGCACATTATAAGTGGCGGACGCATGACGCAGCGGCCAAACGCGCGGTTTTCCCTCCTTCGGTTCAGCCGGCGGCGATTGCATATTTATTGCGATCACATTCTCAACGACATCCTTACACACAGGGAAATGGACTCAAGAGTCGCAAGTCTATATGTATTCTAGAAGAAAAAAAAATGCGGAGAAGTTGTACGACGGAGAAAAGATATTGCGTTGCTGCTTCATACCATAGGAACTGAAGGTCGCTGCGGTGCCTCTGACTGAGACGTCCTAGGGTTCGAGTCCCGACGGTGGCAGGATTTTCGACACTCGCTACATCGCTGATCGATTTCCGCCGCTGTCTGGAGGAGAATTCTAGCGGCCGGCTGCTGTGATCGGTAGTTTTCCGTGGTTTCTCGGATCAACACCACGCGAATGCCGGAGCAGTACCCTAACAAACGGGCCACGGACAGCGTGCGATCTTTCCTTCCTCTTCCTTGCCCTATCCTCTCCTCTTACACACACACACACTAACATGCACTACACTACCACACATGCCGGGAGACCGGTCGGGAGTAGAGGGCTTGTTCCGGCTGTGGCGGTGCCCCGCTGGTGGGAGATACCTGGTTGGGAGAACCCGCAAGCCAACGTGCGTGTTTTACCAATTAGATGGAGAAGATCACCGCCCCCCGGCAATAAAGCATGCACTACACTTACGGGACTAATGACCTTAGTAGTTGACGATTCCGGGAACACCAATAAATCAATCAACCACTGAAGATGGTGCACCACCTGGTAATGTTTTAAAATGTCGTTTGAATGCGTGCTGTTGGAGGTTACGCTCTGATAAAGTCACTAAACATTGTATATGAGAATTTAAACAAATAATGACAAAAAAGTAGTGTGCAAGACAATATGTGTATGAGAATTAAGTTATCACAGGTGTAATGTACATAATTGGAAAAGCCATAATAACTGAATATCAAAGAACTCTCGATGTTCACATACATCTCGCTTTTAATAAATCGCGCAATACATTAACTTTAAATAAAATAATTACGCGTGTAAATAAACTATATTACGAATTTCCACTGCAGAAACAGAACTAAGCACCTTGCGTCCATGAGAGAGGTGTCTATAGTTAGATATCCAGGAACTCAGGAAAAGTATAAAAACAATGCAACAGTTTCGACAGAAACACGACAGAAAACGTAAATACTTGATTGAGGGTTTGATCTTGATCTTTGATCTTGATTTGATCTGATACAGCGCGTACCGACAGTATTCTCACTGCTTACGACGCAGCTGACGTCATGTGACAGCAAGGCTCCAAGGAACAATCTGCACCACATTAAATAGTTTCTATTCACAGGTGGCAAGCAACAGCAACTTTTTTTTACATTACTGGTATACGAGGAACTGTTCTACTGTATATGTACTATACTACGTTATTTCAGTGATCGTGAAGACGACTTTTATTAAAATTTCTAATTTGTTGCAGTGTTATGCGAGGGTATCTTATTTGTTGTTTTTGAACAGTATGCGTGCCACGTTTTGGGAAATCATTTTGGGTTTTGTTGTTCAGCAGAATTCTTGTTTCTACACGCCACTCGAATTTTTAAAAGGAAAATGTTTTTTTTAATATATTTATTTTAGGACGCATCAACTACAAGGTCATTAGCAACCACACCAATTACAGTATCCAATACACAAGTTTAAATTTAGATCTCCAATACAACACTGTATTGTTACAATACCACAATTATATAATAATACAATGCAATACTGTTCGCAATAATTAACATTATAGTTTGAGCTCAAATTTCCGTCATAATACCAATGCTTGTACAAAACTTAGCCACTTGAGTTTGATGGGCGGGGGAATACAACAGTGCACTAACGTTCAGTCCCCGCAAGAGGCTATTCTTTCGCTGTAAGGAAAACGTGGGACATGACTCAATGATGTGGTCCAAAGTAAGAGTACAACTACATACATCACAAGTTCGTGGGGGGGGGGGTTCTTTTGTAGTAGGTGAAGATGACTTATTTTTTAATGTCCCGTCCAAATTCTCGTTAGAACCACTTGAGAAAAGTATTGCGTCCTGGAGTGGCGTCTTCAAGAATGCCTGCCGAGAGAAACAAGGCTCTTCATTCTTTGTTGTCTATTGGTGGACTTCTTATGGTCGTCGCTCCAACCTTCCCCCATACGTGGACGGGGATTGGTTGGAAGGTGGGTTTGGGAGCATGGGTTATTTTGTTAGGGATTGAGTGGAGCCAGGTGGACGGGTTATTTTATTAGGGTGTGACGGGTTATTTTGTTAAGGTGATGGCTATATCTGATGGAAGGAAAAACTTCTGTGGTGAGGGATGGCTTGCTCTTTGAAATGTTCTTTTCTTAAAATGTAGCAAAATGTACGTCCTTTTCATGTAAATGTCTCCAGTTGTTGGAATGAGGAAATTAAGCGGAGTGCCACAGCATACGTTTGCCAACATTCACGAAGTAGAAATTGCTAATCATTTCTGCGTGCTTCTTGCAGGGCACGTTGCCAAAATAATTTGGCAAGAATGACTGCCAAAATAATTACTCACACGACTCGATTGAGTAAACACCGCCATTGGAAATTGCTTTTGGAGTGGAGAGCTGCGGCATGTGATGCCCATGACGATGTCATTTCTGGGAAAAGAAACTCCGAAATTGCCGTCATTTTCAGATTAGCAAAGAGAGATTGTAATGACATAGCGAAGTGTCAGGGGGCCTCCGAAACACTGCCTTATGATACAGTGCACTATCCACATTAACGAGTTGAAATTTTGTTGGCGCAGCGTACAGGCCACATACAGTACGTGTGCGTGACACCAAGCACACGTCACTGCCGACGGGTTAATGAAACAGCGTGTGCATCGCAGTTGTTGTGGCAGAAGAATACCGTATAGTTCAGGGGTGGCCAACGTGCAAGGCCTCAAGGGCCCCACGCCGGGAGAGATGGCTCAGTGGTTGGTGGATGGTAGGTCGGCGCCGGATCTCGCCATCTAGCGGGAAAAGATCGCCGCCACCTCCCGGGGGGAAAGAAACAGTACTACACTTACGGGACTAATGGCCTACGTAGTTGACGCGCCCGGAATCACAAACAATCAATCAATCAAGGGACAACACCAAAACCTTAATATGATTGTGGGCCATATTTCTATTACTCGGGCGATCCACATGTGGCCCGGTATTGTTGATCCCGGCGGTTTGACTGAGTGCTCTGGAAGATGCAATCATGCATGGTATCAGACTCTACCGTGCATAACACCAGTGAAACACAATGACAATGTTTCGAGTTTCTCTACCGGGAGAGATGGCTCTGTGCATCAACCTGATGTCACTGCAGTGCCTATGACCGGCAGGTCCTAGGTTCCTGTCCCGACAGCGGCAGGATTTTTGACACTAGTTTCTCAGCTAGGTCGAATTCAGTCGCTGTCTGGAGGAGAATTCTAGCGGCCGGCTGCTATGATCGGTAGTTTTCCGTGGTTTCTCCAATCAGCACCAGGCGAATGCCGGAGCAGTACCCTAACAAACGGGCCACGGACCGCGCGCGATCATTCCTTCCTCTTCCTTGTCCTATTCTCTCCTCTTACATACGCACTTACACTAACATGCACTACACTACTACACATGCCGGGAGACCGGTCGGGAGCTTACAGCTTGTCCCGGCCGGGGCGGTGCCCCGCTGGTGGGAGATACCTGGTTGAGGGGAAAACCCCGGTAGCCGACGGTAGGTCGGCGCCAGATCTCGCCATTCAGCGGGGAAAAGATCATCGCCACCTACTGAGAAAAACACGCACTACACTTTCGGGACTAAGGATCTAAGTAGTTGACGCGCCCGGAAACATCAATCAATCAATCGAATTTCTGAATGTACTAGAAAAGAAATCTTATATCTAATCGTAACCAAATTTTTTATTAACGTGGTGCTCACCCTGACAGGCCACGTTCGTTAGGTGCTATGTTCTCGCCCGACATGGATGCAAAGGACTTTCACGTTTGTCTAACCCTTTCGCGGGCCACAATAAATGGCACAGCGGGCCACAATAAATGGCACAGCGGGCCACAATAAATGGCACAGCGGGCCACAATAAATGGCACCGCGGGCCGCATGCGGGCCATTTACTATTACCGAATAATATACCATACCTTATTCATTAATACCGAATAACAGAAACTCGCCTCGCTTCGCATAGTCGCGCAGTCCATCCTGTTGGCGCCATGGCGCCAGGCAGCCGTGGCACCCGTGAGTTGCGCGGCGCCGCGCCTCGTTTGACAGCCACAAAGGCCCCGCCCCCCCCCCACCCCCACCCCCACCCGGGGGCCACGGCGCCAAACAAGCGAACGGCACCAGGCGCCCGCCAACACCACACACAACACAGCACCCACGCGCTCGCCCTTGGCACCGGCCAGCCCGGCTTCGGAGGGACTTTTATTCGAGCAGGGCCATCTCGCATCATTGCAGGAAACAACTAAAAAGTACTTGTGGCGACCCATCCATCCACAACGTGGACGGGGTGTTGTGGAGACACGTCCACGACGACGAGTGTTATGACGACGTGTTGCCCAGGGAGAAGAAATTATTATTATTATAAAAAGTAATAAGTCGAGATAGAGGCAGAGAGACGAACTTCTGCCGATTTTGTATTTTCACGTGTTACAATATACTAATTTGTTGTGATATCTTGCTTATTATTTCTTATATGCTAGAAAGAAGATATCACTTAAGAAGATATAAATTACGAAGCAGAGCAGACCCAACACAAGGTAACGCTCGCCTCGGTACTTACTTATAGATGAATAGATAATTAATTAAACAGATACATAGGGATATATACAGTGGCGAATCCAGGGGGAAATGGTGGCCATGGCACACAGATAAAATGAGGTAACAAACGAATACTCTAGGCCTTTTGGGGGGGGCATGGATCCCATGGCACAAACCAAAAGGCCTAGAGATTTTGTTTGTTACCTCATTTTATTTGGTAAAATTGATTTACATATGTATATGTAGAATTATGTAATTATTAAATAGAATATTGTATATTATGATATATACATTACAAAAATAATTAAAATTTAATAACAAGTGTATTTATTTAACAAAAATTTACAATGGCCCCCTCCTAAATGATCAGCTAGATCCGCCGCCAGATATATTCCACATCTACTGCGATAATATGTAACAATAATAATAATTATTATAATAACATCAACAACAATAAGTTTGTAAGACTACATCACTTACCATTGAACCGCCAAAGGAGGCTCAGAACATCAACTCAGATCACTGCAGTGCCTCTCATAGCGAAGATTTAGGGTTTCAATCCCGACAGAGGCAGTATTTTAGACACTATGATCCGATTAAAAGAAGTTGGTGATTGAAATTTGAGAGCGGAAAAGAGCGTCGTTGGCAGGTTCCGTACCACTGAGCACGCGTTCCCGGAAAACAAAAATAAACACTTGAAATAAATGCTTATAAAAGTAACCAAATCATATACTCAGATTGTAAGAAGCAACAGCTTCAGAAGCACAACTGTCAATCACCAACTTATTTTAATCGGACCATAGCCGTGTAGCTACATCAAATCCAGCCGCTGTCTGGAGGAGAATTCTAGCCACCGGCTGCTCTGATCTGTAGTTTTTCGAGGTTTCTCCGATCAGCACGAGGCGAATGCCGGAGCAGTACTCTAACAAACGGGCCACGGACCTTACGCCATCTGTCCTTCCTCTTCCTTGTCCTATCCTCACTCCTTACGTACACTTACACTGACATGCACTACACTGTTAGATTAGATTTATTTTTAATTCTGCAATTAAGAATCATTACTTGGTGGCAGAATATCTTAACATAACATACATTAAGCTTACATTCGCTAACAATAAATTAGAGGAGAGTAGTTAATTTAAATAATAATAATAATAATAATAATAATAATAATAATGACAATACTTCTACAACTACTACTAATAAAAATTAAAACAGATTACTTAATAGGAAATACTACTAATTTAACAGTAGAAACGTAACAATAATACAATGACCTAAAATGGTCATTGCACAAACCCAGAGTGCATTCCATTGCACATGTCCAGCACTATTTACACAAGTCCGGAGTGTACAGCTTGTTCCAACAGGGGCGTTCCCATGCTTGGGGGAAATCCCTTGCTTGGGAAAAATCCCCGCAAGTCGATGTAGGTCGGTGCCGGATCTCGCAATCCAGTGCGCGAAGATCATCGCCAGCTGCCGCAATAAAAACCTACACTGCACTTACGGGAACAACGACCTTAGCGGATAACGCGCCCGAAATCACTAGTCAACCGATGAAAAAAAGATATGCTGAATTCATCGCATTATCGTGTATTTTTTATTTCAACTTTTGAATTTTCAAAAAATTAAAAAAATTGTATTTGTTTGCGAAACTCTGGGTCTTCACATGGCTAAGAGTTTTTCAAGTGATATCTGACGGATTATTAACCAGAGAGATGTGGCGCGGCGTCCCTTGTGACCCCACGTATCTTTGTTTAGCTGCAGTTGTCTGATTTTGCGAGTCAGAAGCTTTACATTTCACTTACCTTTCATCACATTCTTTAGCTTTTGTCTGAATGATTTTCAAAATTTTAGATGTAATAATTCATTTGTAAATATTTGTGAAACCAATACAAACATTCTAAATTTCGTACTTTTTCTAAGTTGTGTTGATTGGCCTTGAAGCATTTTCAATAAATTGTTTTTATGCGAGACAATGTTAGAAAATGAAACTTACTGAATTTTCTGATACCGTTTGTTGTTGAAATATTCAGGAAAATGTAAATGGTGTCACTACATAAAATGAAAGATAAATGATAATTTTGACCTTTTATTTGTTTCATTTCCTCATTTGCATGTTTGTTTATAATAGTGCATTAAGTTAATACGACCTTATAAGTAATTGATTATTATTAAAATAACTAACTTCGCACTTATTTCGTGTTAAATATAATTTTATAAAGAAATAACTTAAAGGGGTCAGAAATGACCCCGCGCCACCTCTAACGTAACTCTGGCAACCGCCACCTCTCCAGGGTTAAGATACACATTTTATTATACTATTACGGGACAATTACGAAAAACACAAGAAAGTATATGATGTGGCACCACTGTTTCTCCTTTCCTAATTTTTTTTGTCCCGAAATTGTTAAAACGTAGTGTCGTTTTCCGAATATCTCATAAAGGCATATTATAATAATATTTAAAATCATTTAATGCACAGTGTATTCAAAAAACGAGAACTCTTGGAGTAATTTATAATCAAATCGTCACCATATTCCAAAAACACTAAATCAAGATTTCCTCAAGAACGACTGCAAATTCTTTACTTCATTACTAGACGACACATTAATAAAATGCATTAGCATTGAAAAGGCTGAGGTCTTGGTCTGCCTGGTCATGCAAAATTCTTCAACAATATTTAATTCAGGAATCATCATTTTTTCTTTCATTATAAACCTAGGAATATATTTTAAAATTGAATGCATTTGTTTATAAATGCTTTAAATGTTTTCTTATTCAATTTTCGAAATGGCACATTTTCAGGGATGTTATAACGACCTTTTCTCTTTAACTAATTGAGGGTTTTTTCCCGAAAAGTATTAATTATGTATTTTATTTTACTAACATTATTTACGTTATTTGTTTGTCGTGGTTCGTGCGGCACAAGCACTAACCACTAGCTGTCTCTTTCGGGGAGGCGGGATAAGTGGTCGGGGATTTTTTCGAAAGGACAGTCCATTGGTCGAGGGAATGTGTTTACTCTGTGAAATCTTTCGCCGGATGCCAAGAGCACGAGCCGAGCGAGAAACAATGCATGTTTTGTGAAGCTGTAATGACACGTTGGACTTGTGAATGTCCACAATCTCTCAGCTTGAATTAATTGCTTCATATATTTATAATTGGTTACGCCTGTGTAACGAAGGATTCTTTTCAAACGAGCAAGAAAGGTCGCGTTTGAACTCGAAGTTCGACATTTCGTTCGTCTCTAAATTTCATAAGCAGCCTCGACCAAGCGCGTTGTTGGATTTTTTGTTTCTTTGGTATGAATGATACTTGACCCATTGAGTGCAACGTATGTGTATGGATTTTTTATGAGGCAAGGCAAAGTCAGCGGTATGTTTACAAATACTAAGAGTACCATTAAGAAAACGATGAGTTTTGTGAAGGGAATCAATGCGAATTTTTATTAACTGGCGCGACAAGCTCTCAATTCTGAAATGTTATTTTATTTTAGTGAAGCATTGACTTTCGTGTCATGCTCTACATTATACTTGGTACGCCACCTAATTTGAACACAGAAAAAACTCCAATTCAATTTCAGGTATTGAAATTCAGTTAGTGCTATTTTGTAGATGAAAAAGATAGGATATTTTTTCTTGTTTAGTATACTGTAATCAAGGTGATACTGAAAATTTTCGTCACTAAATAATTTTTAGAAACTAAAGAAAATCTTACAAAATTTAGAAACTACGTATTTAGATAGCTGTTTTCGCCTACAATAAAAAATAAAAGGGGGGTAATAAATTATTTGTATCATGAAACATGTGCAATGAAATATGCTATTATATTGTCCAATTACTTTGTTGTGACTTATTATTTATGAAAATTAAAAATATAGACATTGTGAGATTCCATGCTTTATTAAAGCGTATCTTAAACACTTATCAGAGTGGGAAAAAAAGTTTTTCTTTGTTTGGCAAAACTTAACTAACCAAATTACATTCATCTTTTTATTTTTAAATTGTATTAATGAACGCGAATGATCACACGCAACGCGAGTGCGAAAGGTATGAAGACGTAATTAACAGCTGTTGTTCATAGACGCCAAAATGCAGTACATCTACAAAGTAGAACGCGCAGTCTTCTGGATCTTGGCAAAGGCAGTAGTATCCCAAGCCCAAGGCTAAGAAATTGATGCCGGTCATCAATTTCGTACTTCAAACAAAGACTCAGGACTTGACGATTAAGCGACTGCGAGAAACCAACGTACCGAAACCGTCAAATGTTGATTGTAACACCTCCTGATCAACAGAAATCTGGTAGGTTGATTTCCCTTGTTAGTGCCATTAAAGTGAGATGCAATCGAAATAGAACAGAAGCGAACGTTCGATTACGCAACTGAATTTGTTTTTATAGCAAACTTGTTAACTTCATTTCAAGCTAAGATATAAAGTAACTTGTTCCTTTTTCGAAATACTGTTTTTATCCCAAAGTTGAAAAATTACAACAGTTTTATGTCTTAATTTTAACAGTGATGATGAAGAGTAATTAGCAAAAATAAATTATTATTCGTTTTATGATATTTTTTCTGTATTTAAAAATCGCTAGATATAAATTGGCATCCAGTGCTCGTTAATGTTTTCACGAGTTTCTCAACGGAGGCGTTATCCAATAACACCGCTTAAAAACAAATCATAATAAAAGTAAACGATGCGTACATAAAGAGATGTTTGGATGTTTTTATCGGAAACCGTGCTAATAGTCTTTATCTTCAGTCTGACTACATTAAAAATAAATATACGGATTACCGTAACAATGGATTTGCGATGTAAGACTACACTTTTCTTCTGAAAATGCAAGTAGGGAACCATTCAGAAATTTAAGAGATTTAGTTAAATCCAGGAAAGGATGGTCACATTACACTAACACACACTCACATACTTAGAACTGCTCAATGATAATCCAACCTTGGGCCGTACATTTTTGCGTACGAAACACGAAAGCAGTGTTGCAGTAAAACCAAGAATATTAAAATGTATCGTAAAATTATCGAATTATTAAAGCAACAAAACAACTGTAGTGGATAGTGTAATATCTTACCAAGCAGAGACATGAAATATTTTCCCAGGAAACACCTCATGTGAGTTTACCTGCAAAAACAAAGAAAAAATTAATATTAGTAAATTATACAGATCAGACTTATAAAATAAGGACAGAGTTGCTACACAGTATAGATTTGATTAAACAGACCACTCTTGTCACAAATGTGAATATAGTACTGACAGAGACAAAAACACTATGTACGATCTAATGCCATCAACGTCCTACCAACGTGATTCGAAAAAACGCGATTGAAACTTGTGAATAACATTCATTTTGATGAATATCTTCGACATGTTTCGACGAACTGAATATCGTTTATAGAAAAACCAGAAAACGTGATAGAACACACTAAGCGAAAATCCAAATGTGACACTTTCCATCAAAACGTGCAAAACACAATCTAATCCTACTTTCCCGGAAAAAACACAAAACAAACACACAAAAAATGTACTACATGATTTCATTTAACGAATATCAGATTTCATTAAGAAAAATCTCTATCCTCAATGTTGTAGTTGTAGAAATACGCCGAAAAAAATGCTGAACTTTTGATATTTCCCAAAAATAAGATTTCAATAACAATCGTACCTGATCCACGTTTAAAAACTTACTTTATATCTCAGTAACAATTGAAAGAAAAAATTGGAACAATTTTTTAGAGAACTCTGAAAATTTGAAATTCACCAGCACATTTTGTCGCTCGGGAACTAGCCGCTAGGAAGGTTTCCAAGCAACAAAATGTGCTGGCGAACTTCAAATTTAAGGCCGTTTCGTGTACGTGTACAAAGTTAATTTTATTTAACTGGAGTTATTCAATTATCTTGTAATATATTTTTCATTACTATTAATTTTCCACTTAAAATTAATGTTTTTCGAGAAAATTATGGACTGCACAAACAAGACTGTTACTAACAGTATATTCAATGCACGTTAATGCGTTGGTCAGCTATTATTATTATTATCGTTGCTCCACATCACGACTACAGATGTTATGAGTCGGCTGAGTACAAAATCCACTCCAGGCTGCAACCAGCTACCTAAGGAGTAGATCTGGGGTCTGTCGGTGCCTCTACAATACTTTGCGCAAAATGTGAGCTGTGCCAAACAAAGCAATTTCTTGCACTTCCCAGTCCTTTGAATAACCTGGAAGTTTTGCCAAGTTCATACACAAATTTTGCGGAATTATTATTATTATTATTATTATTATTATTATGCTACGTCACATCCCCCCACGTCATGCACTGCTCTGTCTGTCCCGTCACGCTGCGCTCGGCCCCGCCTCTCCCCGATTCGCTCCCGTGCACTCTCACGCCCTAACCAACCTCGCCCCACCCCGTCTCTTCCCGATCCGCTCGCCCTCATCCCGCCCCGCCTGGCTCCGGCCTACCTCGCCCCTGCCCGACCCGAAGCACATGTGGATGAGATATCCCGGTTACACCAACCGCCATAAATCGTTCGCCAAACCCTCCCGTGGTCGCGAGCGAGCGGACACAATGGACCGCACTCCCACCGAACGGGCCAAAACTAACGTTCACTTCACTGGTAAGGGGAGGTAAGGGTCAATCAACCACAATAAGTATCGTCTCCTGTATTATTTATTTACCGGGAGAGATGGCTCAGTGCATCAACCTGATGTTACTGCAGTCCCTCTGACCGGGAAGTCCTAGTTTCGAGTTCCGACGGCGCCAGGATTTTCGACACTAGATTGTCAGCTAGGTCGAATTCAATCGCTGTCTGGAGGAGCGTTCTAGCGGCCGGCTGCTCTGATCGGTCGTTTTCCGTGGTTTCTCCGATCAACACCAGGCGAATGCCGGAGCAGTACCCTAACAAACGGGCCACGGACCGCGCGCGATCTTTCCTTCCTCTTCCTTGTCCTATCCTCTCCTCTTACACACACACACTAACATGCACTACACCTACAACATGCCCCGCTGTTGGGAGATACCTGGTTTAGGGGAAACCTCGCTAGTCGACGGTAGGTCGACGCCAGATCTCGCCATCCAGCGGGGAAAAGATCATCGCCGCCTCCCGAGAAAAAACACGCATTACACTTACGGGACTAATGACCAAAGTAGTTGACGCGCCCGGAAAAACGAATCAATCAATCAATCAATCCAGTATTATTTCAGTTGCATACCTTTCCGTTGCGGCTCTCACACACAACCAATTTTTACAAATGAGGTCTCTAATGAAAGAGAATTTCACGGAGACATGACGAATTGCACTTTGACTTCAAAAATATGAAAGATTTGTTTTCAAGGCAAGACCCACTGAAGATGGGAAATTTTGGTCCCGAAAGTTGACTTTGGGCATTATGTGATATAAATATGTCTCATATATTTTTATTGTGGTTGATTATCCCTTACTTCCCATTACCATAATAATTACCACAACATATCGGCTACGACCACCGAATTTAAAGTTCACTTGTTGGGTCCAGGACTTTAAATAAATAAATAAAACTAAATCCGTTTTTAAATATATAAATCGTTCTTTCAAACACAGTAAACCCCCGTTAGCACGAACTCGCTCAACAGGAATTTCGCTGTAACACGAACAAAACGTCGGTCCCGGTGAGGGATTACGGTAATACGGACATTAATAATACTCGGTTAATACGAATTTATATCACGAACTCTGATTATTTCGGGTCCTTGGAATTCCTGTTAATGAGGGTTTACTGTGTATTGTATTTTATTCTCAGGTTGTGGTTATCATCCCCCCCTCGCCCTCAGCCCATTTTTGGGTTCCACAGATACCAAAATGGCACAGGTATGTGATTGCTATGAATATATTGTAAGAATGGCTCGCACACATATTTGTAAATATTGAATTACCTTCTGCAAATTGAGGGGGATATGAAATGATTTTGCAGTCAAAAAAATAGGTTTTTGGTATTTTATTGTTCTGAAATCTCTATAAGGTTCTCTTTAAAAGGCGTTTGAATTACGTTGATATCACCATTACAACTTTTTTACATCTTTTTTACAAATTTATTTTATTATTTAAATGTGAAATGTTAAATTCCCCTCTCATTGATCTCAGGTGCTGGCTCCAATACTGGCAGGAAATACTGTTACATAATGCAGCGCATAAATGCAGAAATACAAAATATAATTTGAAGATTATATATTGTCAACATAAAAAGTGTGTGTTCAACAAAACAAAATGTTCATTGGAAAATGATTATTCTGAATATGAAAGTTATCGAGCTGCCATGAGCTGAGGGTAGCATCTTTAAAGCCCATTTCCCGAAAGTTGATATTTTTGATACTAAATTTATTTTTTTCAGCTTATATTAGTAAAGAAAACTGAAATTATCATGAGTTATTAATAACGGTCTTCTGCATTTACTGAAGCAATTTCTTCTGATTACTTTAGTATCATCCTTTCTGCAGAACTTTATTTACTAGAAAACATGGGGAATTATTGCATTGTGATACGATATTTATATCCTCAAAAAATTAAACATTTTCCAAAGTAGTTATTTTAGAGTTATTATGAGTGATATATAAGTCGCCTAAAAAAAGTTCATAATTCTAACTTCAATAGATTCTGAGAATTTTACTCAAACATTTAATATTGCCACGATAGGGCATTCTGTACCCCCTTAAGGAAGTGGAATTTCAAACACTATTTTTTCTCTGCAATGTTATTTCTTTCTGTAATCCCCTCATTAGGCAAGCAACTTCGCCCTCTGATTTTCGTTCCGTGTTCATTATGTCACGTGATACGGTGTGCACTCGCATAATGCGGGCTACAAGTCGCGAACAGGGCAGGAAGTCGACTCGCGATTTCAACAATGCGGGCGGTAAAGAAGGATACGGTTGCATGTACTTATGATAAGGAATGTAAAACAACTGCAACAGTTAATGCATTACTGCCAACCACACTAGTAAAACGACGTAGATGGCGATATTTGCAAAACGTCCAAATATTGCAGATTTTTTTAAACATCGGTGGGTTGTAATCGATGATTTTACGTTCTCAGTGGTCGGTATTTAGCTGTAAAAATAGCAGTGTAACTCAAAACTCGTTGTTTTCACATTAAAGTATTCGAATTAAACTTTTTCAGATCAAGGTCTCTAGGGGAGAAAAGAGTTGCTTTCGAGAAAAAGAGATAAAGTTGTCCATAGCGAGACAAAAAGCGATCAATAAAGTCTATTATTTTTTAATTATTCAATCTCAAAATTAATTTTTAAGCTGCGATTAATTTTTGTGACATTGTTCAATTATGAATCAATCAACATTTCTACTGAATTTAGATCCCTTAGCACCCTCCTAAATAGAGTTAGAGGTTACTAAACCAGTTTTAAAAACATCTTTTGGATTGTGAGGGACGCATTATTTACCCTGATATTTTAATTTTGAACAGTGGTTCTGTTGATGCACTATTTACCCTGCACTTACTGTGTCATTATATTGCGTCTCAAATTTTAATGCCAAGGTATGAGTTTGACAACTCTACTGATGTATTCAACACGAGAAGCCCAATACAACTAAGGGTGGCGATGTATACTGTCACACATCATCTTCGATTTGCAAATAACTACAAAATAACGATCCAAAGTAATAATTTAACAAACTATTTATACACAATTACATTATTTTTTATATTAGTTTCTTCAATAAAAGTAACTTTAATTCAATAAAAGTAACGCAGAGAATTTAGATAACAACGATTTAATTTTCGTTTTGAAGCCTTCTCACGATGCAAGACATTATTTATAAATAATTTACTTCTCAGAATGATGTATGAGTTCACCTGCTCGGGATTTCAATTAGCGTAAAAAATGACGGACCTTTCTCAGCACAGATCAAACACAAAACTCATACCGGCGAGGCCTTTGAAATTAAAGGAAGCTTTCATCTCTGCTACAATATTTCGGTAGTTTGGCTGGAAACTTGCCACAGAAGCTTGATATATTGCGTCTTCTATTCTTTGATAGAATGTTCTTAGAGAGGATCATCACAACGAAGCTAATAAAAATTTAATCAATGTATTGCAACGCCTGGAAACCTTGATGAGAAATAAGATTTAAAAACCTGCCTTACACGATTCTCGAATCAACCGACTGTGTCTCCCCATACTACGTGGCAGCTCCTAGTTCCTGTGCGTCGAAGTCTGCAGATACGAGTAAATACAAAGAACGTCGTCAAATCTGCGTAGAAAGGAAGCATGTTGAGCCAAAGTAAATATGAAAACACTTGATAACGAAGTGTTTGATATAAGTTGCAGCTAAGATACTTCAGGAAGAAAGCGATCTGCTTGAATACGAACGAGAGGAAGCTCTGAGAGTTTTAACTAATTAGAATTTTGATAAGGTTTGAAATTTTGTTCAAGATGTTCTCCAAAATTTGTTTTGAACCTTCAAGTGCTCTCCTCAACTTCAATTTAACAAAAAAGAAAATATTATGGTGTAATGTTCTAAATTGTCTACAGATAATGTAAAAAGCATCCAGGATGAAATAATTGAAGACATATTTGTGAAGTTAGATTTGAGAATCAGCTTTCGACAGCTTTGTCGTTATCATCAGTCCAGAAATAATATAAATATAATACAAAATATATACAAACTTAAAAAAAATGGGCAAGAACTTAATACACAAAAAATACAATTAAAGAACATATTGAAATTAACAAAAGTTCTCAAATGTGGAGTCTAACAAATAATGAAAACAAAATAGATACATTAAATATATCTCCCGACTTTCACCGTATATAGCGAGGTAAGCTTTGCTACATGTGGCAAAAGTCGGGAGAGTGTACGCAGAAGGAAGTTTGAAACGGAGTTTAAATATATTGCGTGGCTGCGGGTGAGGGGTCGGAGGTGGTCTGGTAAGTGTCTTCTTAGAAATGTCTCAGGAGGCGGGGAAGTCAGTTTGTGGTGGAGGTGTGTAAAATATTAACAAAGGGGGCACAAGGAAATTGGGCAATGTGTGTGCTTAAAAAAAATTGTGATTTGGATCAGCTGCAGATTTTGCTGCTGCAGGCCAATAGTTGTAGCTATTACTACACAAAGAAAAACTCAATATGGATCAATGCAGCAAACACTTGTGTAGCGGGGAGTGATGTAAGCTTTTCCATAATCCTATACTTTATTACGCAATATCCAGCAAATATTATTTACGACATCAGACACTATACATTCTAGATGTATGGTTAAGTTTATGATATTCTTCATTAACAATTTAAAATAGTTTAAACAGCGACTTTCTCTTGTTTAAGAAACGTTTTGTAGAAAACGATAAAAGCTATATACGTCTATTTTTCTAACAAAAAATATTTATATTGCTAAGATAAACTTACGCAAATTTAAGGAAATAAATAACTTCGATGACCACACGATTATGTGTTTTTAGGAGTGCCTTTCACACACACATTTCATTGAATTGATGTAACATATATTGTCATAAAAACAAAAAGTATGGCACTTCAAAGTAAGTGGAAGTTTTCAAACTTGAAGAAATAATTTACTTTCGATGACAATGTAGTTACCGTTATATTGTGAGTGCAGTCTACGCAAATGAGCAAAACAATTTAATGAAAGCTCTCGAAATTATCATAGGTAATACCACGAGTGCTTTGGAAATTGTCAATAAATCCCCGACTCGCGAAGAGAGGACGGGATTTATCTGGGAATTTCCAAAGCACGAGTGGTATTTAATAGGACTATTCCACGAATGAAATGACGTCCAACACAGTTCCCAAATGCGCCAAATATTGAAAATAACTGAAAGCACATTAAAAATCGAAGAGGTTTTGTTATAGTACATACGCGGTTTATTGTACGTCAACACAGCGATCCACCTCCTAAGATAGATGAGTCGCAGCAGCTTATTGGCCAGTGGAGACGGCCGGTAAGAATATTCGGATAGAAAAAGCGATAATTTTTTGTGGTACACCGCCCTGATTGGAGCATTTTTTAAGTATGGTTAAAGATTACTGGCTTTAATTTCACGAGTGGAATATTATTAATATCGTAAATCCTACGATCCAGGTAGAAAAGTTCTATATGATTTTGAGGGTGCCGCCCACACACTCTCGTAACTCCTACGCAAATGAGGAAAATTAAAAAAATTAAAAGGAAGTGTTTAAAAATAGAGCAATGGTTTGATTTCGTTCATTAATTATTTATTTCAATGAAATTCTTGTTGCACTAATTTTGGGAATGCTGATGAGTAGGGGGAATATTTTGATGACCTAAAACATCAACAAAAACGATCAATAAAATACTCTTAAAATGTTTTAAAATGTCCTAAAGCAAAAAAAAATGACGTAAAAAATGTTATTAAAACCAGTTTTGGATGAACAACTAAAGCTGTTGGACACGTTTCTGATATAATCGAGGTTTTTTTCTATTCGTGCAAGTGAACTCATCTTTCAAACTAGGTTTGGACTGTTTGTTTATCAGAAAACCTTTGTCTTTAATTATCCCGAAATCTGCTGAATCGGCAATGGCGCTGACACGCGTACGGGAATCTTAGATTACATACTCGCAATGGCTGACATTACAACTTCTGAGCGAAAAATAGAAATAGAAACGAGATACAGGCAGGGGACCGAAAAGGTATTGAATACCGGTAAAAAATACCGGTAAAATACCGGTATTTTTTCATACCGGTATAAAATACCTTTATTCTTTTATACCGGTAAAATACCTTTATATGACGTCTATACCGGTATGGACGTCCATAAAGGTTATACCGGTATTATACCGGTATTTTCAATGGAAATAGTGCCGCGTGCCCCACACACGCGCCACAAACGCGCGCGCCCCACAAACGCGTACCACACGCGCTCGCGGCAAACCCACGCGCGAGCTAACCACACGCGCGCGCCCACACACGCGCGCGCCAAACACACGCGCCCCAAACACATGCGCGCGCCAACACGTGCGGGCATCAAACACGCGCGCCGAACAAACGCGCGCGCCGAACAAATGCGCGATCCGAACAAACGCGCTAGCCGAACAAACGCGCGATCCGAACAAACGCGCGCGCCGAACAAACGCGCGATCCGATTAAACGCGCGCGCCTAACAAACGCGCGATCCGAAAAAACGCGCGATCCGAAAAAAACGCGCGCGCCGAACAAACGCGCGATTCGAACAAACGCGATCCGAACAAACGCGCGCGCCGAACAAACGCGATCCGAACAAACGCGCGCGCCGAACAAACGCGCGCGCCGAACAAACGCGCGCGCCGAACAAACGCGCGAGCCGAATAAACGCGAGCGCCTAACACACGCTTGCACCTATCACACGCGCGCTACACACTTATGCGCTATACACTCACGCTCTATGCACCCACGCGCTATATACACTCGCTCTTTCTTTCTCTTCCTCTCTTTCGTTCTCTTTCGATTTCTTTCTCTCTCTCTCTCTCTCACACACACACAGTACACATTCGGCAAAGCGTTTGTTGGGGCCTACGGTCAAACATCCTTCTCTCATATTTCAATTCTACTCACTACGAAAGAAATTAATAGCGTGGAGTATATAGGTCGAGTGCGTTATCCTCTGCCGAACCGGAGACGCTCGTGGGTCGAAACGCTGACCTCCGGAAACTGCCTACGCAACGGCGCAGCCCTCGCACTTCTTACAAAGGGAAACTGATTCCGAGAATCGGAATGCGCCAAGGAACGTTGCGTGAAGTCTTATCAACCGATGTCAGATTTCTATCGCCTTCGTTCTTTCACAACTGATGTCGAAGGTCATATCCTGGCAGAGGCCGCCGGCCCGACCACGCGCGACGATGTCTGCACTTCGAGAGGCGGCACGTTGCAATTGTTTTAAAAACTACTTGCCATACTTCACAGCACTTAAATTTCATATTTATGAGTTTTGAGGGTGAGGATAGGACAAGGAAGAGGAAGGAAAGATCGCGCGCGGGCCGAGGAGAATTCTAGCGGCCGGCTGCTCTGATCGGTAGTTTTCCTTGGTTTCTCCGAACAATATCAGAGGAATGCCGGAGCAGTACCCTAATAGACGGGCCACAGACCGCGCGCGATCTTTCCTTCCTCTTGCCCTATCCTCATCCCTTCACTTACACTTACACTAACATGCATTACACTGCCATACATGCCGGAAGACCGCGCGGGACCTTTTGCCGGCTGGGGAGGGGGGGCGCTGGTGGGAGATACCTGGTTGAGGAAAATCCCGCTAATCGACGGTACGTCGGCGCCTGATCTTGCCATGCAATGAGGAAGATCACTGCCACCTCTCGTAGAAAACGCCCTGCACTTACGGGGTTAGCAATTGCCGCGCTCGGCATCACTTATAATCATTCAATCGTTAATAGGAACACACTCTGACTAGTCTCCTGAGGTCTAATAGTGTAGAGCGTGAAAGAGTGTGTATTTAAGGCGAAAGGATTAGGAACAAAAGATAATGCCCGATCAGTGGCCCGTTCGGGCTCCCACACGTCGCGCGTTCGCGCCCAACCCACGCGCGTTCGCGTCCCCACACGCGCGTTCGCGTCCCCACACGCACGTTCGCGCTCCCACACGCGCGTTCGCGCTCCCACACGCGCGTTCGCGCTCCACACGCGCGTTCGCGCTCCCACACGCGCGTTCGCGCTCCCATAACGCGCGTTCACGGGCTCCCATACGCGCGTTCGCGCTCCCACACGCGCGTTCGCGCTCCCACACGCGCGTTCGCGCTCCCACATGCGCGTTCGCGCTCCCACACGCGCGTTCGCGCGCCCACACGCGTTTGCGCCCCGACACGCGCGTTCGTTCCTCACACGCTTGCACGACTCAAGCGCATTCGCGCTCCCACACGCGCGTTCGCGCTCCCACACGCGCGTTCGCGCTCCCATAAACGCGCGTTCACGCTCCCATAACGCGCGTTCGCTGCTCCCACACGCGCGTTCGCGCTCCCACACGCGCGTTCGCGCTCCCACATGCGCGTTCGCGCTCCCACACGCGCGTTCGCGCGCCACACGCGTTTGCGCCCCGACACGCGCGTTCGTTCCCTCACACGCTTGCACGACTCAAGCGCGTTCGCGCTCCCACCCGCGCGTTCGCGCTCCCACACGCGCGTTCGCGCTCCCACACGCGCGTTCGCGCTCCCACACGCGCGTTCGCACGCCCACACGTCAGATTGTTTCCCTTCGAAACCTGTATGATTCTACTGAAATACCGGTATTTTGTCATGAAAATACCGGTATTTTCATGAGAAAATACCGGTAAAATACCTCTATTTAGAGGTATTTTACCGGTATAGACGTCGAATAAAGGTAAAATACCTCTAAAAAATACCGGTATTTGACGTCTTATACCGGTATTTTTTAAGGTATTTTGGATAAAGGTATAATAGAGGTAAAGGTATTTCTATACCGGTATAAATACCTTTACCGCTATTATTTCGGTATTCGGTCCCTGGATACAGGTACACAGGAATTTTTGGAGAATATTTAGTTGCATATCGTAAATATTATTTGAAGCAAGTACTATTAAAATTAGATTAAAATCGTTTAAATCAGCAAAAAATGCAATAAAAATGACGGAAAAGGTAAAAAATGACTTATTAGTCGAAATCGACGAAAAATGCAAAAAAATTGACGTATAAAAATGGGTCATTTCGTTTGTTATAACATAAAATGAATTTCTATACTAAACAGCCAGCGTTCTAAAGTGAAAAGAAAAATAATGACATTTCATTAAAATACGCCTCCTACTGATGAGGACATCATTAGAGGATGAAATAATCGACGTCATGTTTGTCATCTTAGATTTTAAATTTGAGTTGACAAAGATGACATTGATTATTTCATTCTTCTTGCCCATATCTGCCCAAATAAGTAGCACAAAACAACGAGGGTTAAATTACCACTTGACACGTTCCACGAGTATTCTTTGACGGAACCAGAATTTCGCTGGGGCTTTCTCCTCGAGTCGAAGAACAAGCACTCGTTGCTTCACCAGCTGCGTGTATCGACAGTGGGCTCACACAGAATATTCATGTCGAGAACTGGACAATCAATATACCCACCGACAGTACATGCGACCGTCTCTTGTTTGCCATTGTCTCCGGACGTAGAACTTTCTCTCGCTGCCGAATCGGGCTGCCGCCGCCTGTTGAGGCAACTCAGCTGCGAAAGTTTTCCGTAGGACACGGAATCTCTGATGATTTGCGTTTTGCATGTGTGGGAAGTTTTATAGAAAGATTGCACAGGATATTACGATATGATAGAGACTTTTCATTTGATATTCGTGTTGTATTTGTTTTTATTTAACGCACAAAACAGTAAAAACAGCGTGCTAACTATTGTGGTAATAGCTTTTGTGGTAGCAGCAGTATTTCCTCATTTCGAATCTGTTGTTGGCGGACGATAAATCTCGAAAGCACCGAACTCTCTGTTACTATTAGCAACAGAGTTTTCTATTATTTCATAAAAATTCATGAATGATGATGTAATGTAAAATAAGTGTCTGTTTTTTTGTCAAGCCAGTCTTACGGATCACTGGTAAAGAATGGTAATTATTCTTCGGTAAACAAGACGCGAAGACACTCTACTTAAGATTCGAAAATGAATGCCAAGATAACCGAAAGCAAGTCTGCAAGTACGAACTAAATCCTGAAGAATGCATGATAATATGAACATCCCCTCCATTGTTAACAACATCCGTAGAAGTGACACTCTTGGATCGTTAGATAAACAAACTTTTTCGGAAATAACTTTGTGAAATGGTGAGGTGATAAAATGTGAAAAATTTACAATATTGTATGAGGTTTGTGATTATTTGTTGTGAATCAATGGTAAAATTATTCCCTGATATAGTTTTGTTTTTGAAAGGAAATATGGTTTATAATTTTGGAACAGTAACTAATAATCAAGTTTAAAAACACTAAAATGGATGAGTCACAAAATCCAATATTTGTTTCGCCCAAGACAGGAATTGAAGACTGTCGTTCTCGGAAGTGTTCTCTATGTCCATAATGAGAACGGGCGATGAAGACTGCCAACAAGGAATAACGAGGACGGGCAACAAGAACGGGAAATGAGGGCACAAAAGATGATGGGCGACGAGGACGAGCGACGACGACGGGCGACGAGGACGGGCGACGAGGACGGGCGGCGAGGGAGGGCGACGAGGACGGGTGACGAGGACGGGTGACGAGGACGGGCGTCGAGGACGGGCGACGAGGACGGACGACGACAACGGGCGACGAGGACGGGCGGCGAGGGCCGGCGACGACGACGGGCGGCGAGGACGGGTGACGAGGACGGGCGAGGAAGGGCGACGAGGACGGGCGACGAGGACGGGCGACGAGGGCGGGCGACGAGGACGGGCGACGAGGACGGGCGACGAGGACGGGCGACGAGGACGGGCGACGAGGACGGGCGACGAGGACGGGCGACGAGGACGGGCGACGAGGACGGGCGACGAGGACGGGCGACGAGGACGGGCGACGAGGACGGGCGACGAGGACGGGTGGCGAGGATGGGCGACGATGACAGCGACGAAGACGGGCGACGAGGACGGGCGACGAGGACGGGCGACGAGGACGGGCGACGAGGGCGGGCGACGAGAGGGGGCGACGAGAACGGGCGACGAGGACGGGTGACGAGGAGGGGCGACGAGGACGGGCGACGAAGACGGGCGACGACGACGGGCTGCGAGGGCCGGCGACGACGACGGGCGGCGAGGACGGGTGGCGACGATGGGCGACGAGCCTGAGCGATTAGGATGGGTGAGGACGGGCGTCGAAAAAGTGTTCCCACGAACATGAGGACCAGCGCCGATGATAGGCGATTAGTGTCGGTGACGAGGACGCGGTTGAGGGGGGGCGTGGTCGCGTCCGGGGGGCGATCAATGGCGGTGGGCGCGGGGGGGGGGAGGGTGGCGTGCGGAGGTCGAGGGCCAAGGGCCATGCATAAGGCAGCGTCGCCACCGTCAATCTTTGATGGGCGCCTTCGTTTGACCGCCGCCCCCATTTTCCCAGCCACTTGCCTCCCCTCAAGCAGGTATTGTTCACTACGTTAGGCTCTGCTCACACACTTCTGGCCTAAGAGTAGTAGTAGTAATAATAATATGTTGCTTTACTTTGCGACCATACGTCATTACCAAGGAGGCAGAGAAACGTCTTAAATACAAGAGTTTGGAAATAGAGATTAGCCGAATGTGGGGAGTAAAAGCACAGGTCGTACCGATAGTCATCGGATCTCTGGGATTTGTTCCACAAAGTTTGTGTAAGAACTTGGCTAAACTTCCAGGTCATTCAAAAGACTCGGACTAAAGAAATCGCTTTATTTGGAACAGCCCACATTTTATGCAAAGTACTGTAGAGGCACGGACCGTCCCTAGTTCTGCTCCTTTGGAAGCTGGTTGCAACCTGGAGCAGATTTTATTTTGAGCCGACTCATAACATCTTTAGTCGTGATGTAGTGGAGTAATAATAATAATAATAATAACAATAACAACTTGACTGAAATCAACCCAATTACTGTTTAATCGAGCGTGTAGAGCCAGTGAGTGTATGTGAGTGTGTGCGTGTAGTGCCCGTAGATATGTATGTGGGAATTTTGATGGTGATACAGTAGTGGATGGTTTATTTGTGATAGTGATACGGTAGTGGATGAATGTGTTGTTATTACAATTATTATTATTATTATTTATCCCTTACGGATTCCAGTAATGTCTCTTTGGTTGTAATCTATAAAATGAGGCAGTTTGCACCTTCTATTATTTTTTTGTTTGAGTTCCTCGATATGTTTAAACGGATAATTTTTTCTTGTTACCAGTAACGTCCAAACATTTAATTTTCCTTCCTTTCGTGTTCTAACGTCGTTTCTTTTCAATTTTCCTTTATTCTTTAATTGCGTCTTTTAATTTTCTGGAATACTCCTGCTGACTCTGTTTCGTAATTCGTACTTCCATTTTTAACATATTTACAATTACCAATGTTTTACACTTAACTTTATTTCAATTGTTTCTTTTTTTATATTTCATTCTTTCGAAATTGTTTTGTAATCCCTAGCATCTAAACGACTACTTTCATAATTTACTGTTATCTATTTATTATTATCAATTAATCCTTGCTCTGCAAATTGTGTGAAGATCGATATCACAAGGCATCAACACCCGCTGTCAGTGGTTCTTAATAGGAATAATTATTTTGTGCTTTATTCCTATTAATATTAAAATTAAAAGTTGAATATTCCCAAAATATAACACTTGATAAAATACAAATATTATATATATATATATATATATATATATATATAATAAACACAATATTTAATTAATTAATTTGAATCCAAATATTAATTTTCTATATTTTCATAAAAATAAAAGTTTAAATTATTGTTATTATTTTGGTGTAATTTCATATAAAATACATCGTAGATAACTTTATACCAATCTCCGAACTTCTTACAATGAAATAAGCATTTTTTACGTTATATTAGACCGTAAAGTGACATTTCGTGGCCTATGAGCTCTAACGTACACATTTAAGAAGCGTCAAAGTTAATACGAAATGAATTTATTTCAAGGCACTCATCATTTTAATCACCAGGTAATCATCTCGACAGAAATACAGGCAGCTACCTCCGGTCGCCGTGACGTCAGAAAACCAAATTTTGTCCCTGCTAAACCGGGTGACCTCTGCGGGCCCAGGGGCTTCAAGCCCAAATACAGAGAGAGCTATCTCCGGGGTCCCATTTCAACTTGACTGATTACTCATTCATTCCGTCCAGTCGGAGACAACTTCACACTCTGCTTTGACAGCCTCCTGGTTGCACACTCCATCACGACAGGTCATTAAGAATAATGAACAGAAACCTCTCCTGAAAAGGAGACACGTCAACACATCACTTTGTTCTGATCTCCCGCTCTGCCCTGTTGGAAATATCGAGGGAGCTTGCCCTGATATGGGTCGTTCGCTCTTGGATGAGCGGTGTTTGGACTTGATTAATGAATTGTCTTTATTGTCCGATTAAAATTAGTGTGTAATTGACACTTGTGAGACGGCATTTTCATACAAATCACCAATCATACAAGGTAGATAGAAGGGAAATCTATCGTTTCAATACTGTTACTGGTTGTTTTACCAAGTGTCAATCAGGACGCTATTTCAATCGAAGAAGAGAAGCAAGTTCTCATGCGAGCAAATACGATTATCAGAGATAAGACCACGAGTACTTAGGAAATTGTCGAAAAATCCTGATAATTTCTGAAGCACGAGTGGTTTTAATAGGACTATTCCACGAGTGAAATTACGTCCAAAAGAGTTCCAAAATGCGACAAATATTGAAAGTAACTGAAAACTATGTTAAAATCAAAGAGTTTATGTTGTAGTACACACGTGGTTTATTGAACATCAACATAGCGATTGATGTTTACCGTCTCCTAAGATAGATGAAACACAGTTTATGATTGGCCACGAGGGAGAAGCAGTAACAAAAATCGGGAAAAAAACATAACATTTTTTAAATACACCTCCCTGAGTGGGGCATTTTGTATGTATAGTTAAACACTATTGGTTTTAATTTCACGACTGGAATAGTCTTTGTAAATTCCTTTTACTTCCTATTACGAAATTGAACTTCTGAATTTATAATAATCATCTCATGCTGAAAATGTATTGCAATTTTATGACAAAACTGTATTAGAATTCCAAATGTATGTCTTAAAAAGTATCTAAAGATCGATACAAACTACAGTTAATTATTATCATGTGTAATTATTTTCACTTCTCAAACTTTAACACGGTTTCTCAATTAGAGAACAGAAAAATTGGATACATGTTCAGGAAACAGTTTTTGTAGTTTTTTCCGTGCACATCTACAGGACATTAAAATATCTGACGCAAGTAGCACGCACAGAACAGAAACAAACATTCACATCCAATAGCAAACTGTCTCTGCAGAAACGTTAGAACATCGCTTCAGTTCGACAGCTTCACTAAGAACGCATCGAAATCGATCAACGTCGAAGGCTCTGATTCCTGTCAAAGACACACCCGATGGGGCCCGGAGCGCCGTAATCAGGAGCAGGACACGCACTGGGAGATGTCACAGATGTCACGACGGCTCAATCGAACGTTAAGCTTCTCTGCATGAAGAACTCGTCCTGCCCGGTAATCAGACGGGTGACATGATGTCCTACAGCTACCTGTTCGATCATGAAATAGGATTGGTTTCGAAAGTTCAATGTCCAACATGTTGAAAGAAGGGCTATCCAGATTTTGATCGTCAAGACGACCTCAAATGCTTTAGAATCATGGAAACTAATTTATTTTTAAAATTAATAATTAAATGTACTTCTAATTAAAATTTATTTGCATACAGAGAGTAAAATTTTATTACACACAGAAGGTGTCGTTTATATTTTTATATACAACGCTTGTTAGAAGACTGCTGATCTTGATTGTCAATTTATTCGAGTAACAGCAGGCTCCTTAATTCTTCAAATGTCTCGGTACTTCACCACTCCGTCAACTGGACTTCCACCTCACCCTTTCTTCCTTCATTCGGTCTCCCTTCAGATGTCTGAAGAGAATCCCTTGCCTTCTACGAGTACAAAGAAAAAATATTGATGGCCGACCTTTGTTGTGCCTTACCTGCCGCTTCGGCCATTAAATCTGCCTGATGCAAGCTTTTCTTTCTTTCTTTTAAACAATTTTTGCTTTTAGTACAGATATCCATCATAAATTATCATATCTACAAGAAAATTAGTTTTGTCCAATGTCCCCTTTAATTTAGATTTCCTTGTAAAAATGTATTTCATATTTATGTGAATGTTGTGAAATTTTGTGACGCATAATAACAAAACAACACAACAAATTTATACAATTTACATAAATATTTATGCTGTTTATGTAGAGTTCGCGTCTATCTGCTTCTTCATCGCAGTCTTACGTTTAGTCAATAAATCGAACGCGTTTGCTTGCACGATCAGCGAAAAAAAACGAATTTCAAAGCAATTAATGCAGAATTACCGACTTCCATTTGGATAGATTAATTAATTACATGAAACGAAACTATTGAGGCGGCCACGATTTTGAAACAGAATAAATAAATAACAATCCTTACACACATGACGTTTTGAAGCGTTCAACGAATATTTTTTTTAGTAAAATCAAGGAATAGTTATTACGAATCAAACTCTTTAAAAAGGACAGGATGTTGAAACGGAATAAAAAAATAATTAAAAAAGGTTTTATTTTATTTTTTCAAGGGTCACACTCCTACATATTATCTATAAAGGTCGTTGATCATTGTGTCTGCTTCTTCATGGAAAATAAGACGTCTCTCTCACGACAAGAAAAATAGTTAATGTTTTCTTGAAATTTAAAACATACGATAATACTTCAAAAGTTAAAAGAATCGATTCCCATGATGAAATTTCTTACACTTCTGTAATTTTATTCACATTTTCCCAGTTGCTTGGCAGAAATTATGCAATCACTTTCTGGGAGAAGTAGAAAAGGACGAACATAATTCACCTGGCCTTTTAAGAAGCACTATTCTCGCACTATTCACTGCTTTAAGAAGTACTATTCTCTATAACTTGCAATCCAAACAGGCCCATCTTTTATAGTATGTTAAAATAAAAGGAAATTATAAAGAACTTATGTTTCTCATATAATTTAAAGAAATCGATTTTGAAGATCATGATTATGCCATGATCACCATTTCCAGTACTTTGCCAGGTACAGATCACAAAGATTTTTGTGATATTTTCCGTAAATTGACATTTGATCTTCTCGCCTTGTTATTAACTGTAAGGAATTTATAAACAGGCAAATACGGAGTGCTTGTTAAGCATTGAAATGTTATTACGAAAATAAACTTCTACAAGATGTGGCCCTGTACTCCAGCAAACATTTGATTACCTTAAAAAGAACAGTACACAATGAAATCAACAACGTGTATTAAAACATCACAAAGGGGACATTCATGCAATGCATATATTTTCTAAATAAATTTAACATTTTGTATAATTTACATATATATATATATATATATATATATATACATATATATTATCTTAGTTTCCAAAATCGCTAGTCAAGTTTTTATTCTTAATTGTAATTTGTAAAGTATTTGTAAGAGTTATCCCAAACGAATTTTATATACTCGCATTTTAATTTTGGAGTTAATATTTGGTTTTATACCGCAACCTTGCGCACTTAAAGAATCATTCATTTATACCAAGTCCTGATTACAAACACATATCTATCGTACAAGTTTTACGAAACAGCAACTCGCAGATCGGCTGCATCACCAGAGTGATTTTCGTGGAAGCCGCCTTGCATTGTGCTGATACTCTGCGCCCCACGGCAGGCTGTTATTGGATGCCGCCTGGCTTATTGCTCGCCTCTGCACTTCGCGGGACAGGTCGCACGCCAGATCTCATAAACGCCAGCCGTAAGTCGAAGCTCCCACACGCCTTCAACGCACGAAATCAAAAACCAGAAGTCACACACAAGACAGAAGTCGCTTCCTAAGAAATATTTTAAAAGCCCCTTGGTTTATTCGAAATAGTCAAATTATAGGAGAACTAAGCATCGTTCCTTTAAAAACCTAGTGGGTTTCCCCTTCCAAGTATCCCTGCCAGAGAAGCACTGCCGTAGTCAGGACAAGCTCTAAGCTCCCGACCGGTCTTCTAACATGCGTGGTAGTAAAGTGCATGCAAGTGTGTGTGTGTGTGTGTGTGTGTGTGTGTGTGTGTGTGTGTGTATCTGTGCGCGGGCGAGCGGGTAGGAAGACAAGGATGAGAAAGGGAAGATCGCGCTCGGATCATCCTCGAGTTTTGTATCTCTGAGGGAGCAAGCTCCGGGTGGGTATCTTGTATCTTCTTAGATCTAATCTCACCCCCGCGTCGCGGACAATTGCAGGACCTATTGCAGCCCTGCCCCGCAGGCGGTAGGGTCCACATCAACCACAACCCCCCCGCAAGCGGGACGACCGAATCACGGCGACACACAGCCAATTAGCCTGCCCATACAATGCTTGGGGCGAGCCGCGATGCTCCAGCTGACATCCCTACTGGACACAGGTCAGTGCAAATCCTTTAAAGTGCCTCATTTGCACCGGGGCTAACCCGCACCGGGGCAAATTACCCGTTGGGTTAGCGGGTCATTGCCACGACGAATCCGAAAGTCCCCATCAGAAGACCACCCAGACAAGTCCGGGGTCTCCCGGCCCTCTTCCCGTCTATCTATCGCCTTCACTTTAGGCTTTCGACCTGGATGTTAGTTAGTTAATGTCTTATTTTACGTGGCGAGACTCAGGCCATGAGACCCGCTCTTCCGTCTGACCAAGCAAATTTCGCTACGCTCCTTTCACCACCAAGCGGAGAAAAAAGGTGGACGACGAAAAAATGGGCGACGAAACAGGCGATTTGAATTTAGCTCAGAGGCTTCATTTAGGCTTGAGGATCTTTTACATGCAGTAAATCTACTACATGGGACAGCAAGCTGGGTGGGACTGTAACCAAGGCAAGCTGACGGGGATAATTGCGTTCGGATCATGGATTGTGTTTTAGGGTGCTCCTCCAGCATTCGATTGCTATCGATCGGGAAAATCACGCAAAATTACCAATCAGAGCAGTGCGCCGCGATAATTCTCGTCCGATAGTTTTATTTAGAAAATTTTGAAATTATAATGTCTACCGATGAATAAACAATGATGTATAAAATAATTTTTAATTAATTATACCCCTTCATCAAACAGAAACAGTCAAGGATTTGCGTAGAGGCGAACATTAAGCTCTTTAAAGTTGAAGAGATAGTTCACAAAAAATAAAATCTTATCGGCCGCTAAATACTAAATAAGTCATTGTTTTAAGCACAACGATGTATAAAATATATTTTCATTTAATGTCGAATAAACATCTCTTTAAATATTTCCCCAGAAATACAGCCTCTAAGTATTTCTTAAATTTTAATTCAGACACCTTAAAAAAGATCTCTAAGTACATTTTGCATAAACAATCCCAGAACTATATTTTTATTTTAAACGGTTTATTCATTGTTTTAAGCACAAACATGTAAAAACTGTACTTTTTTCTGATATGTCGAATAAATATCTCTATTAAATAATTATCTCTAAAACAGCATCTAAGAATATTTTAAATTTTAATTCAGGTCACCTTCAGATATCTAAGTGGTTTTGTACAAATAATCCTAGAAAATAAATTTTCATGCTCTTTCTTCCTTTTTTTTCTTTTTTCTTGGGGTCATTAATATTTTCACGTATATATTAGATTAGATTTATTATTAATTCTGCAATTAAGTATTATTACTTGGTGGCAGAATATTTAAATTACAAGAGAGTAGTTAATTTAAAAAAAAACAATAATTAAGAATAATAGTACATAATTTCACAGCGCAAACCTTACTACAATTCATTTTACTCCACTTCACTTCACTGCACTGCCCTTCACAACACTTAACTGTTATGTATTTCTTTCGCATTTGCTTCCCTCCAAGAAAATCGCGCTGACTTCTCCTGTTGCTCCGAGGGACGCGAGTGTACAGCGCGAACGTGGAAGCAGATCGGAAGACTTCCCGTGGCTTTGCCAAAGAGCTTTTGATATCGGAGCGGCTGCAGCGGAGGTCCCAGCAGGGCGCCTTCGCCCCGCTTCCGCTTCCACTTCCCCTTCCGCTTCGAACCAATCAATCGGTTGCGCTTCCATCGGGCGCCACTGCCGAACCTTCTCCTCCAACGCCTCCGCTCCCCACAACTCACCCCCACCGGCATCACCACATCCACAGCATCGCCACATCAGCAATCATAACATCATCACCACCCTCCCAGCACACCACCACCACTACCACATCACCAACCTCGTTATATTATCACCATCACATCACCACAACCATACCATCACATCATCAATCATAACATAACCACCACCATTCTACCATCAACCTCATTATATTATCACCATCACTTCACCATCAGCATCACCACAACCATACCATCACCACACCATCATACCATCAGCACTACTATATCACAAACATTAAATTACCACCATCACATCATCACCATCACCTCACCACCAGCATCACCACAACCATAGCATCACCATATAATAAATAAATAACATCAACACGACCATTTTACCGCCAACCTCATTATATTGTCATCATCATCACCTCACCACCAGCATCACCACAACCACACCATCACCACATCATCAATCATAACATCACCAACCTCATATTATTACCACCATCACATCTCATCACCATCATTGTTACAACCACTACGTCGCTCTAGTGTCAACCATATTACTACCACATCAACAATCATTATTTTACCATCAACACCATCCCAGTATAGCATCAAGACAATAATGACATCATCATTATATTACAGCCTTCATCACATCATCTCTACAAATATGATCACAACCGTAAATCACCCTAGGCGTCAACTATAGCACTACCACATGAACAACCATAACATCACCACAACCACACCAGTACATCATCCGCTATCACACCAACATCATCGCATTACCACCTTCACATCAGAATCTCCCTTACCATCAGCACCATCACGTTATCACCACCATCGTCACCACTTCTAACACAAACATAATCATTTTTACCACCTCTTTCACTATTACATTCATTCTATCATTACATTGTCACTTCATTATCAGCTCCATTACTACTACCACCACCATCACATCACCATCACATCACCACATCATTAGTACTTCCTCTTGCAACACAATCAAAACAGTGAAACTACCACGTTCGACACACCCACAACCGTTTTGCCACCACCACAAAAGCAATCACAGCAACAACACATCATCAACCCCACTGCCACCACCATCACATAACCATTTCCACCACCACCACCACCACTATCTACACACACACACACCATCACTACTACTACTGCCACTTCCTCCACAACAAACACCATCTCAAAAACTATCACATCTGTCTACATCACGATCTTCAACATCATTATTTTAACCGATTTAAACATCCACTCATCCACGACAATCACAACCACCACCATCTGTACCACAACCATTTTCGTCCGCAGCGACAGTTCCAGCAACCTCCAAACTCCTCTCAACTCGAGACTCTGCACATTGCCAACGTGGGTCATCAATACGATCTCCCGAGGCAGCGCTGTCGCTGACATCTCTGCTATTAATCCTACAGACGTCTCCGCCCTCGCCGACACCCACGTCAATATCCAACGCCACGAGCGGCGGCAGCCGAAAACAAAGAGGACAACTACATTTCGGGGCCCACGTTACCATTAAACTGCTTTCTTTGAGTAGTATGCCACATTTCACTCGTATAAAAATAAAAGAGTACTGCGAGAATAATTAAATTCATTGCTAGGTCGAATTTAGCCGCTTACTGGAGGAGAACTGTAGCGACCGGCTGTTCTGATTTGATCTGTAGTTTTCCCTGTTTACTCCGACCAACCCCAAGCGAATGCCGGAATAGTACCCTAACAAACGGACCATGAACCGCGCGCGATCTTTCCGTCCTTTGCCTTGTTCCTATCCTCACTCGTTGCCTGCACGCACTCACACTTTTACATGTACTACGTACACTATCTCACAAGCCCCTAAGACAGTCGGTAACAGAGTTTTTACTGACTGGGGCAGTACCCTCGCTGGTGGGAGATACGTGACTGGCGAAAACCCCCATCAGCGGAAGAAATATACAGTTAATAAATATAATTGATTTGATGTCAACCATTTACATAATTGTCAAATAGCTCGGGGAAACTCTTCTTCAATTATGTAACAATTTCCCAAATTGCCAGTTAAAAAAGGGAAAGTCAGGGTTTGGACATAAACCGGGAATACAATATTTACTCCCTTACAGCTGCGAAATTTTCAGGGCGCATGCCTATGTCCAACTCCTTGGCTGTCACCTTGGGCCCCCCAAGCTTTAATGACAATTGGAAATGGTAAACATGAATGTGTACGGCAATATACTGAGTGTAAGTCTTTGTTTTTACATAAGTGTACACTTAATAAGTTATTTTCAATAACATAGTACATATAATTTATTTATATTAAATATTTCATATTAAAAATAACCTCTATCGTACGTAACCTCTATTGTTGTCACATAATGATTCAGAAATATTTATAATAGTATAACGAAAGTCATTTCCAAATAAATTAAATATTTACTGTATCAGACACATTATTTGAAGTTCATGGCAACATATTTCAAATGAGAATGGGAAAAATAACAGGCTCACTTTAGGTGAAACCAGTCTCAAGTAACGAAAAAAAAAAAAATAATAACTCTCTAACAAAATTTGGAAAATATGTAAAATTGTTTGTGACCTACTTAATAAGAGCACGAAGGCACATCTAGAAGACTGAAATTATCCTGCAAATATTAAGGAAAATATTAACAAATTTATTGATGATGGGGTCCAAAAAGACCCCAGACTATGGTACGAGGGATAGTAAAACGTGAAATTAGACTAAAACTACCGGATGTCCTTGATACCTTGCGCAGGGGAGTCGCTTCGGTCAGCTGACTCTGGTTGGGACCAAATATTGCCCTTCGTGACCCACCATGACTCACCGAACTTCGCGCAATAGTTTAAAACCATCCTCATAAAAGTGTTTTTTACTTTCTCGCCTCACGAATACTTCGTAAGAAGAGAAATGTTATGTAATCGTGCGCCGGAAAACGGGGAATTTTCGTCAGAAAAATTCTTATAGCAGGGGTCTGGTAAGGAAAAAGTAGGATAAAACCTGTTGCTAAATTTAGAAAAAAAATCCTCTATCTCGTGGTGTAGTCAAAATCCATGTTCTGTTTTTCTTGGTACTGCAAAATCGATTGACGGCAAAACGTCCGTCTGTCCGTCTGTGGTCAACGCTAGCGCCTAAACCGTTCAGGCCGATTTTCTTCAGAATTGGTATTCCCCAATCGTTTTTTACTAGTTTTAATTTTATTTTAGTATTGTTTAGAAATTTATTAAAAATTATTATAGTTTAATGTCTGTGGTCAACGCTAGCGCCTAAACCGTTCAGCCGATTTTCTTCAGAATTGATATTCCCCAATCGTTTTTACTAGTTTTAATTTTATTTTAGTATTGTTTAGAATTTATTAACATTATTATGTTTAATGTCTGTGGTCAACGCTAGCGCCTAAACCGTTCAGCCAATTTTCTTCAGAATTGATATTCCCAAGCGTTTTTACTAGTTTTAATTTATTTTAGTATTGTTTAGGAATTTATTAAAATTATTAGAGTTTAATATTACAGTGATGGATTATATGAAAGAATTGAAATATTAATTTGAAGGTAGAAGAATAATTGTACTTTTGTGCGTCGTCGAAGGCTGTAATGCACTGCTGCTCCGCAGCTGCGCTCTTCCGACACGAGAGGGAGACGCAGTCGATATCTCGATGACGGAAGCAGGAAACGCCTCCGACAGGGGAGGGGGAGGACCCGCAGGGAGGACATTTATCAGCGTCAACGCCGCGCAGCGAGGACGGGGTGAGGGTGGCAGCGCGGGAGAGACGGGGGTGGGGAGAGGAAGGGTGAGGACGAGGTGGGAGTGGGGGCGAAGAATGAGGTGAGGGCGGAGCGGGAGAGGAGGTGGGGTGAGCCGAGGGCGGGGCGGGGACAGGTGGGATCGGGACGGGGCGAGGTCGAGGTGGGGAAGGGGTGGAGATGGGGCAGTGACGAGGAGGAGAATGGAGCGTGGAAGGGGCGGGGGGCGGGGGACGGGGCTGGGGACTGGGGCGGGGATCGGGGCGGGGATCGGGGCGGGGATCGGGGCGGGGACGGGGCGGGGTCGGGCGGGTCGGGGTGGGTGGACGGGCGGGGTCGGGGACGGGGGCGGGGCGGAGGCGAGGCGGGGATGGGGGGTCGGGTCGGGGACGGGTCGGGGACGAAGTGGGGACGAGGCGGGGACGGCCGGGTGTGAACGGGCGGGGACGAGGCGGGACGGGAGGGGGTTGGGTCGGGGCGGGGTCGGGGCGGGGGCTACGGGTGCGAGGCGGGAGGCGAGGCGGGGAGAGGCGGGGGCGACGCGGGGCGAGGCTGGGTCGGGGCGGGGACGGGGCGGGGTCGGGGCAGGGACGGGGCAGGGCGGGGATGGGGCGGGGATGGGGCGGGGATGGGGCGGGGCGGGGGGCGGGGACGAGGTGGGGACGAGGTGGGGACGAGGCGGGGACGGGCGGGTTGTGAAACGGTGCGGGGACGAGGCAGGGACGGGCGGGGTAGGGTCGGGGCGGGGTCGGGGTGGGGACAAGCCGGGGACGAGGGGGGGCGAGGCGGGGTCGAGGCGGAGGTCGGACGAGGCGGGGTCGAGGCGGAGTCGGACGAGGCGGGGTCGAGGCGGGGACGGGCGAGGCGGGGTCGGGCGAGGCGGGGTCGGGCGAGGCGGGGCCGGCGAGGTGGGGCCGGCGAGGCGGGGACGGGACGGGACGGGGCGGGGACGGGGCGGTAATGGGACGGGGAGGACGGGGCGGGGACGCGGCGACGACGAGGTGACGACGGGACGCGAGCGAGGTGGAGGGCGGGGCGAGGCTTCTAAAGCGAGCGATAGCCAAGGTGTGAGAGCAGTCGTGTAAAAGGAACGCAGACGTCGGCGATACCGGGACGCACGTATCAGCGCTTCGCAGTTCGATGAGCTGCCGCATTACAGCGTTTTTCGCCTCTGGGGGCTTCGCCGCTTACGACAGATTTCATTTTGCGCTCGAATTGAAGAGCTCAGGACCGGGCGCTCGTGAATATGGGCGTGGAAGGTGATTAGGCCAATGAAAAGTGCCCGAAGCGACATATGGAAGAGCATAAAAATGGAGGGCCCTCAATGCAAAGAATTGCATAAAGGGCCGATTATAAATCATTTGACCCTCAAAGTGCAAAACCCGGAGAGGTGGCTCAGGGCATCAACTGATGTCACTGCAGTGCCTCTGACTGGGAGGTCCTGGAGTTCGAGTCCCGACGATGGTAGAATTTTCAGTTCAAGGCCATTTCTTCTAGATGTACAAAGTAACATTTTATTTAACTGGAATTATTAAATTATCGTGTATAATACAAAAGAGGATTAAGACTATAGCTGAAGCTGTATTATTAGAAGAACAGAATGTCTTCAGAAAGAGAAAATCCTGCGCAGATAATGTTTTTGTAGTGAATCAAATAATAGAAAACAAGAAGAGAGTTTAATTTAGACACGCACATTGCTTTCATTGATTTTGAAAAACCCTTCGACCGAGTAAATAAAAGAAGATTATGGGCTATAATGCATAGAAGAGGCTTGTATAAAAATACAAATATCGGAATAAAAATAAATCAACATCAATCACAAGCATTAAAAACCAACCAAGGATTAAAACAAGGTTGCAGCCCTTCCCCGATACTATTTAACATTATATATATGGAAGAAAATATATTTTCTTTAATTCGAATATGCCGCGCCTCCAACGCTCAGCGTTTTTTAGACAGACAGAGTACGATGATAGACAAAGGAATACGGAGAGAAAGTTTATTAGATTATATTGTATTTAAAGTAAGTAAATAGAGAAGCGGTAATAATAAGCATAAATTGTCGTTTCTCTGTTTAGAGGTAAGTGTAAAGTATTATAAACAGTTTTGTGTAATAATGTAGTTGATAAAAAGTGAATAAAACTTTTCCTCTTTTTTACAGTAAATATTTTGGCTTAGTACTACACAAATATCTTATAAAACGACAATTTATGCTTATTACAACCGCTTCTCTAATAGTCCTGTATGGGAAGTGAACATTGGATTCTCTCTCAAAAAGAAAAATTAAATATACAAGCTACTGAAATCAAATTTTTAAGGAGAGTAAAAGGTTGTACTTTGCTAGAAAAAGAAATGAAGATATAAGAAAAGAATTAAATATATATTTCGCTTAAATGATTCCATACAACTATGTAAAGAAGACTGTAAAAACTCTCATTTAGAAATAATGGAGCATAATAGACTACCTAAACAAGTGTTGTAGTACAACCCAACAGGAAGAAGGAGTGTAGGAAGACTACGCAGAAGATGGTTTGATGTTTTGAAGATGGAACACGCAGCCGCCTAATCCTTGAAGTGAAGAAGAAAAAGAAGAAGATCATCTTGTAATATATTTTTCATTAGTATTAATTTTCCACTTAAAATTCACGATATTCGAGCAAATTATGGACTCTACAAACAGGACTGTTACCAACTGTAATTCGTGAAACCATTTCCAGAAGAAATTGGCTGCGTTTTTGTGAAAGTTTCTGTTTGTATTCCTGTTTCTCTTGCGCAGCAGGCTGCAGCTAAGTACTTTAAATGTGGGTCGGCTTTTTCTCAATTTTCAATGGTATGCGGCGGCGGCAAGTTCAAATGTCTACCTGCGCCACGATTAATTCTCGGCACGACGGACCAAAAATGAATGAAACATTGTGTTTCCTCCTTATTTGGCTATTTTGCACCAACACCGTATCAATACATTATTTTTTTAGTCGTCATATGGGGTACACACCATTTTTTCTCGGTTAATCATGGACATTGCACAGGCTTGGATGACTGACCATCCAGATGTGAAATGTAAAGTTTCACCACTATAATTGTCGGCCTGCTGCTCCAGAAAATTGAACTCACGAAAGTGTCAACTCAAACTATACGTCGAGAAAGAATCAATAAACTCAATATTTTAATGAACGCACATTTTAGCTACAAAACGCTATTAGTATGTCTCATGATATGAAGGACAGAAACTGCAACTAGGTATATTACGAAGGTCGAAAATTAATTTATGTTGTTTGAGTAAAATACTTCCCAATGGGCGTGTAATATTGTTCACCGAACCATCAGGAGACTTCGGAGCATGTACCTAATCATGTTTGAGCAAACATAGGTAACCTACCTGCCACTACCTCGTGAGTATTTGAATTCTCACAATGCATCATTGATCAACCTATCGTTATTACATTGATAAAAGTGACTGTCTAGGTTCACGTATTTCCGTGAAGCAATTGGACGAGGTTGAATTACCTTACCAACTCGTCCCTCTAGTACACAGGAAGAGCAGGGGTGACTGTCCCAGTTGCGCGAAGATTTAATGTTTTCTGCACGTCTGGGGGAAACAATGGGTACTACTCGACCTGCAGTCGTTTCAGCAGTGACTTCGGAGATTAACGGTGCCTCCGCCTCCCGCAACACGAGGCCAGGAGATTAACCTTCCGCCAGACAGTCACTGCGAGGGCCAAAGATAAATCCCACTCCCTTCACTGGCCCTTTGTCCGCCCACGCAGTGTGCCGCAAGGGCACAACCGGGCCCTTCATAGAACCGCACGTACAAATAATTCACAAATATGTGTAAGAAAAAACAAGTTTTTAAGATTTCCGAATAAAAAAATAAATACAGACATCATACAAAAAACGTTCTGCAATACTTTAAATTTCAGTGCATAATAGTGATCAATAAAATAATTACAAAATTATTCGAAAGTTTTAGAAGTTGTTAGAGCTGAAGGGTGAAATAAACACATAATCAAATCAAATAAAGCCCTTAAGAGATGAGTTGACAACGTACATCACAAATAATTTGTAGAAGTGAATGGACCCCACAGAAAAGGTAAGTGTTGAAATATTTTGTGAAGTTTTTATTTTTGTGGAAATTAAATGAAGGAATGTTGTTATAAGAGACAATGGATGAACAAGCTGTCCAGGTAAGAAAAATCGAAGAGCAGAAAAATTAGCACAAGAAAAAGCCAAAGAAAAATAAGAAGAGGCAATTGAAAACTCGGGATCCAAAGAAGAAAAATAAGGAGACAAATAAGAGGCAGAAGGTGAAGATGAAGAACAAGGATCAGGCGTAAAGAAGAAAAGCAGAATGAGAAACAGAAGAAAAAGTAGATGAAGAAGTGACATAAGAAAAGGATAAAGACGTAAAAAATAAAGAAGAAGAAAAGAGGCAACTGAAAACTCGGGAACCAGAAAACGAAAAATAAGAAGACGAATGAGAAGAAGAAAGTGAAGAACAATAAGCAAAAGTAACGAAGTAACGAAGTAAGAACATAAGAGAAAAGCATAATGAATATCAGAAGTAGCCGAAGAAGACATAAAAATGAGACAAAGACGCAAATGAAAAAGAAGAAGCAATTGAAACCTCGAAAGGCTGAAGGAGAAAAATAAGAAGACGAATAAGATGAAGAAAGAAAAACAAAATCCGAAGCAGATGTAGACGAAGACGAGACTTATGAAGAAGATAAAGACACAACAGAAACAAAAGAAGAAGAGGAAGAAGAAATAGATGTAGAAGAAAATGAATATGAAGACGCATCAGATACAAAAGAATAAGAAGGAGAAGAAGAAGACAAAGATGAAAACACATCAAATTCGCATAAAGGCGAAGAAGGAAGAGGAGGAGGAACTGAGCTTCCTCGCACCTGAGTGGATTGGGCCTTGCCGTGGCTTGGGGCCCACCGTGGCGCGGCCTGGCGGGCGCAGGTAGAAGCGGGGCGCAGCGATCGGCCGCTGATGGAGTGCGACAGATACACGGCCTCCCCCCTCCCCGCTCCCAACCCTCCCATCGGTCCCCTTGCAGCTGCGCCCGCCCTCCGAGAGGAATTTCTTCCACTTCCCCTCCCTCTCGCTGGCGAGGCAGCGGTTCATTCATCTCAGGGGCGCCAAAGGTCTATACTCCCATGTAGATAAATAAAATAAAATATTATTATTATTAATTATTATAATAATATTATATTATATTATATATAATTATTATTATATAATTATTATATTATAATTATAATTATTATATTATTATTAATATAATAATTATTATATTATTATATATAATAATTATAATAATAATTATTATTATTATTATTCCGTTTTAAATGAAAATTAACAAGTATAAAGTCTCGAATAAATTAAATACCTATTATTATAAATCAATTGCAATTATTAGTTTTTTCATGACTCTTTGAAATATTTTCTGCTTCTGCCCTTCACCTATTGTTTCTCATCTCGCACATCTCATTCAAGAGCGCATCACTACCCTCTGTTGTTTCAAATATTTCCTTTTAGATTCCATCTTGTTCACCTCTACATATCTGAATAGCAGCTAAAAACATCTGAAGGGAGGACGTACTAAAAAATTAAAGGACAAACGTTTCAACTGAATCTACTTAGGACTATATTTATTTACTTTATTATTCTACTAGTGAGATCCCGTGCGATTAAATCGCACGGTTAGTCAAATAACCAAACTGTTTTTCTGCTTAAATTCTTTTTTTGTATTCCAGCATTATAACGGCCCTAACCTCACTAGATCACTAACCTCTTCAATATTTCAAGATTTCTATTCAATGTAGAAAATCACGTTTACGTGCTTACACAACCTACACTAAATTGAAACAAACAAAAATGCTTGAGATTGCATTTCCCGCCACCGTCCGAGTGTAATTTTCTTCCGAAAGATCGCGCGGCAATCAGATATTACAGATCCCGAATTACTACTTTTTTTTAATATTTAGGTATTTTTAACGCCCTTTTTCAATACGAATGTCACATGTGCAGGTGAAAAGAAACACGATTTTTCAATCCATTGCTTCTTTATATAGATCGGTTTCGTATGTCGCCCAATTTATTGAAAAGACCAAACATCCCTTTGAGAAATAATATATAAGATATATTTATTCTATTTAAGACAACACATTTCACTTTCATGTGAAATATTTTCATTAATTAGATGCCGTAGCGATTCCCACATATGAAAGGTGATTCTGGCAAAAAGACTCGTCCAACAGATGAACACATTACAAAAAAGGCGTTCATAACTAGATTACCAAATAAAAAATGATTAATGAGTTGATTTTCCTTGCTATGGCTTTTGTTTCAAGTTGTATTCCTACATATTTTATATAACTCAAGTTGCATTTCCTGCCCTGTTTATTTTCCTTTCAGTGGATTCTAACAATGCATATCTTCTGTAATATAATGAAATAATGTATGTATATATGTGCATATCTTCTGTTTAACCATAAAACGTAAAACTGTGTTTCCATTCATGTAATAATTTAAATATATTGTCGCAGAAAGAATGCGAATGGTCACTTTTGTGCACAAACGCTTTTGTTGACAAAAAATCGGTTATCAGATTAAACCAACAATGAAAAAACTAAAACAAAATTTCACGAAACCTATTATTTTAGTCATATTCGTACACTTCGGTTTTTCTAACTTGGCCGATGACATTAGGTCGTTGTTACACCTCCTGCCTTATAAAATGAGCCTTTTTAACAGTTGTAAGTACATTTCTGAGGCCACGAGCCCCGTTGAAAAGGACGTTCGCGAATTCATTAAAAATATTCATTTTATGAGGCAAGGGATCTAATAATGTCCTAATGTCATCGGCCAAGTTAGAAAAACCGAAGTCATAGTTCAGGGTTAGTCGCTGTGGTGGGATGCTGAGGCTCCACAGACGCACAGTAGCTCTGGAGAGTAGCAGGAACCCCTCGCCCCATGGGATGTAGCTGGGTGACGGGAGCAGGCGACGGCCGCTGAGACATCACCGCAACCCCTCCCCACACCTTCCCCCCCCCCCGACCTCTGATCGAGGGCGACAGCGACATGCCCGCAACGCCCGTGCATCGCCCACCGCTCCGCCCGCGCACAAGGTAGTTCCACCGCTCGGAATTTAAAATCGGCCTGAAGAGGCTCTGTAACTTACGCTACCGCCGCAGTGTCGCGCACTGTGAGGACCTGTAATTGAAGTCCCCAATGATTCGGCACATTTTCGACAGTAGCTACCTCGCTAAATTGAATTGAATCACTAATCCGGAGGAGAAATTCTAGGGACCGGCTGCTCTGATCGGTAGGTTTTACGAGGTTCCGCCCACCAATACCAGGCGAATGGGGGTGTAGTTCCCAAACAAACGGGCCACGGACCGCGCGCCCACTTTCTTCCGTAACACTGGCCCTCCCTCTTCCATTACACATTTATATGCCGCACAGACTACCAGATTTGCCGAGAGACCAGTAGAGAACATTTAAAAGACTTATCCCGAAAGGATAGATCGGGAGAGGTACCTCAGGGCATCAATTGATGACACTGAAATGCCTTTGACCGGGAGGTCCTAGATTCGAGACCCGATGGTGATGGTAGTAGACACAGGCTAACTACCTGAGTAGTATTCTGCCAGTTGTCTGGATGAGAATCCTATCGGCCGGCTGTTCTGGTCGGCATATTTCCGTCATTTTCTCCGATCAACGCCAGGCGAACGCCGGAGCAGTACCCTAACAAACGGGCCACGGACCGCGCGCGATCTTTCCTTCCTATTTCTTGTCAAACCTCACCTCTTACTTACACACACTTACATTAGCATGCACTACACTAGCACACATGGGGGGATGTTGCTCCGCTGGTGGTAGATACCACGTGGTGGGAAACCTCGCTAGCCCACGGTAGGTCGAGCCACGCTGAATCTCACCATGTAGCGGAGGAAGATCATGGTCACCTTCCGAGGAAAACATAGCACTACACTTACGGACTAATGACCTTATCAAGTTATGAACCTGGAATCACTAATCAATAAAAAAACGAAAGGATGGTGCCCCGCTGGTAGGAATCTCTGCAAGCCGACCTGCAACGGCACCAGATCTCATATCCGAGCTAGGGAAAAACAGTGACACCCCTCAGCTACAACATGCACTATACTCAGGAGACTAATAACCGAAGGAATTGACGCGTCCAGAAAACCCTCGGTACTCGCTCACGAAAGTCTGTTTTCACACTAAAAAGAGTAGCAGTATAGATCCTCCCCACCCTCAATTTGTGACCACCCCGACTGGCCGTCCTGACCCACAGCGCCACGGGTGGCAGCCCTGCCGAGCCTCGTTCGCGGCCTGCCCCCTGGCGATGGAGAAAGATGGCGCTGCCCCATTAAGATTAACTGAGGTCGCCGCGAGACACGGCCGGGTGGAATCCAAAGCCACCCCCACACACATAGCAGATTCACGTAACGACTTGGCGATAATACAATTTTTCAAACCCAGAAAAAGCTTCGTTTAAATGGAAAATCGCATAAAAATACGCAATTAATAGACCCAATAAATAAATTGTATCAAGCAGACACTTCAGCAATTTCCAATCATTATGAAATTCATATGTTTTCATCCATTTCATCCAAATCCAATCTAACCCAAATGCATCCGATTTCTGCCAGTACTAATTATAATCTAATCAATACAATTAATTAGTAAGTTGTTGCTACACAGAAAAAAATATTTTTTGGAAATTCTTACTATAACATTGTCACTACAACATCGAATTGAGCTAGTAACAATTATAAATGTGCATAATCATTAATTTGTTTTACTATTTCGTCGACCAGAACAGTAAATTTCAATTGTAGCTAATTTAATATTAACAAATATTATTTAAAGTTTCGTAATAAAAATTAAGACTTTTGACTGAAAGACATTTGTCACACTTTTGTTTCTGAAATTTCTTACAACTAATTTGGATTTTTCCTCTTCCATGGAAATTACAAACCAAGTACGATGTCGTATAAAAATCTTTTAAATAATAAAGAATTTAATAAATGCCAAACTTGAGTTTTCAAAGAATTTATCAGAAAAAAATTACTGGTTTTGCCCATTTTTTGAGTGACATTGATGTGGCAAAGAGATTACATTAAGGAGTTGGAATGACCGGAGAGATTTCTTAAGTTCGCAATCTAACGAGATAATTTAACTTCTCTGATCAAAAGGATCTCCTTCAAAATCAATTTCACTATTTAGATTCGGTTTCTCCAATATGTTTACTCGTCAGTTCTTTTTAGATGAATTAACTCACCAAATTCCACTTCATTAAATTTTCCCTTTGGACAGTAGTTCTACATTAAATGAAAAACCTTGATCAGTTTCTTTGCTTTCCGGCATTTGCGCTTTGTAAACCTAATGGAATTCAAAACGAAGAATTACTAAATGGAATGTCAGCAAACTAATTTTACAGCAGGATTCCAATCACATAACGAAAAATGTAATGTGATTAGAGAAATTTTCTGAGACATCCAGAACTTTCTCACAACATTTTTACTAGTAAGCTTAATCGAACGATACATGTGTTTTTGAAAAACACCATTCAAAAGAAAACGTTGAAATAATGGTTTTTGATAAATGATGTAATGATTTTAACAGTTAACTGGTGACGTGAGGTCCCAATGACCGGCCAGGAAAAATAAATTCACTGTTCTCTAGACCGGTGCAACGCAGGAAGTTTTGGTTTACATTACCTTTTTATCTCTCTCTAAACAATATACGGGTGTGAGATAGTGTACCTAGTTGCAGCTGTTAGCTTCTGAGAATCAGTTGAAGTTACGGATCGGTCTCGATGACCGCACCTCGCCAGTAGTAGAAGTTTACACTTGGTAATGCACAGAAATATAATATTTCCATTTAACAGCGTATTTTCTTATTAAAATAAAGATTGTTTTATGTTAGTCATTATAGTTTCAAAGCCCTTCTATGCGTGCATCAATCGTCAACTGTGAAGAAAAAATATGGAGCAATATATGACCTGAAATTCTCTCAGTGAGTAATTAAAAATTATGTCATTTTCTGTTTATTTTATAAGCTACAAACTCTTCCATTTATCTCTTTGTTATGCCTCTGTTAACGTGAAAAAAATGTGAATTCGATGTGAAATCAAATAAGGAATATAATCAGTCTAAAACTTTCCCTGGTCACAGTGACCGCACGTCACCGGTAACAGAAGTTCGAAGACACGTCACCAGTTGACGGTTAAATTTCTCACAATAATGTGAGTATATGCTGTAAACTGCACCCATTCCAAATCACAAACTAATTATAATGAAATACTGTTACAACAACACCGTTGCCCAAACGTGTTTTTTTTTTCATGAGACCGTTTTACTTCGTTCTAACAACGAAGAGACAAATTGTACACGCAAGTCAACATTACACTGGCCAAGACTTCTACGACTTTCTTATGCATTTGCGCAGATCCAAACATGACGTCCAACAAGATGGCGTAAGGCGCGGTGAATGTACGAATTGGCAGCAACCGACGCGCAAATGAGCCAAGAGCTGATGCCCAGCGATGAAGGTGAGACTGGTGACTCACGAGTTACTCAACAAAATGGCAACGACCGCGCGAGATCACCTGGGGGAGATGTCGCTGTGCGACTGTCAGATCTGTTGCCCAGGATTCTTATTATTAAGGATTCTTATCTTTTAGGTACAAAAATCGTAATTTTTTGTGCTTAAAAGTGGAAAACATATGTTAAAACGACAAAAAAACGAGGGTTGGGGCAGAAATCATGGCAAGTTTTTTGTGACAATATGTGTAGGCGTGGAAAATTTAAAATATATACATGAAAGGACAAGGTATAAACTAAGTGCTTGGACATTTGTCAACATATTGATTGTCAACAAATTGAATTTATCATATTTATTACGGTATTTGAAATGACCGTAGTCAGTTTCATGTTCTAAGGCACTTTACAGAATACGACTTCACAAATTCGAAAAGCCATTACATACCCGTTCTAAAGGCATGATTAGGTAGATGCTCGATTACCGCACATCACATTGATCCGCACACTCACAGGTCGTCACGTGCGTTCCTGACCGCTGGTTGCTGCGCATCTTTGCAGAAACTCTGCTGCGCATCTCGCGGCTGTCCGGTATGGAAGGGCATTATTCCATGAGCTTCCACCAATTCCCCGTGACATTCTCGGACATTCCCTTCATGGTGACCGGATCTCTTGGAGTAAGAGCGCTGCTGGAAACATGTTACATTCACCTCCCACGGTGGTAGACGGACAACTAATTTCAAGCAAAGCTTTGCCCCCCAAAATTAAAACTTCAAATTGGCAGTGCCCCGAGTGGAACCCGTTCGATAGCGGAATATTCATTTTGGAGAACATCTTGCAAGGGATTAGCAGCTAGTGTTCACAGATGGACGGACGAACGGTCACTAGTTAAAAAATAATTTTTCGATCTCAAATACAAGTTAACTCTCAGAATATGAGTTCGGTTCTCGGAGCTGTTTATGCAGGTATGTAATATATGTGAGCAGATAGAAATAATGCGAGAAAGTATGTGCTTTTGTAGCTCTACAAGTTTAATATTTGCATCATCCCTTGACTCTGTCTTAATCAAAACATTCCCTTCGTTTTTTCCTTAGGGCTTTTATCCAGCCGTCAGCCGGTTACCTTTTACGTCCCAATGAGACGCATATTCGACCATACACTAGGCACCAACACACTTGCGGGCTTCTCTGATCTGGGGCCAGCAGAACGCGAAGCACTTCGCGACAACACATACTACATGAGAGGCGAGGGACAAACAACCATGCCCAAGGCGGGACTCCAACCCGCGGCCCCTCGGACCGAAGCGCTGACTCGGTACACTCTCTTCGCCACCGCGGGCTATGCAGGTTGGCACCCTTCGTTTTAATTTTGCAAAAAAATTATCTCTGCAACGGATTTCACCGACCAGTCGGCTCTAAATCATAAATTCCCCGCCGCCGGGCATATTCCGAAGGCTCACTGCGCTCCGGACGTGTTGCAGGAGGCCGTGTGGCACTGGGAGGTGGCAGTGAAACGATCGGTGGGGCGGTGAAAGGGTGAGGGGGGGCCGTGAAGCGTCGAGCAAGACTCGTAGATCGTGGGCAGAAGGCAGTGAATCGTTGGGATGGGGCCATGGGTCGTGGGCCGTGAAGTGTTGGGCGTGGGCCGGGAGGAGTGGGCAGGGCCCGTGAAGCGCGAGGTGGCTGTGTGGCGCTGGGAGGGGGCCCTGAAGCGGGGTGGGACGGTGGCATTGGGAGGGGGCGTGGGGCGCAGGGGGCGGGGCGCGAGGGGGGCCGGGGAGTGGGGAGGGAGCCGCGAAGCGGGAGGTGGCCGTGTCGCGCTGGGAGGGTTGCTGAAGAGTTGTGCTGAGGCATTGGGTGGTGGGCGTGGGGAGGGAACCATGGGGTGTGGGGTGGCGCGGGGTATGGGGAGGGGGCCGTAAAGCTTCGGGCAGGACCTGTAGGTCGTGGGCAGGAGGCGGTGAAGCGTTGGGAGGAGGCCGTTGGTCGTGGGGAGGGGGGCTATGTGGCACTGGGAGGGGGCCGTGAAGCGTTGTGAAGGGGCCATAAGGCGTGACGGGACCGTGTTGTGCGGACGGGGGCAGTGAAGCGTTGTGAAGGGGCCATAAGGCGTGACGGGACCGTGTTGTGCGGACGGGGCAGTGAAGCGTTGGGCAGGGGGCCGTGAAGCGGGAGAGGGCCACATGGCGCTGGGAGAGGGCCCTGATCGTTGTCCTGGAGGGGCGTGGGTGTGGGCAGGAGGCGGTGAAGCGTTGGTTGAGGGCCGTGGGAGCGTGGGGAAGGGGCCGTGGACACTGGGTGTGGGCCGAGGGACATTTGTAGGGGGGCAGCAGGCAGCAGTTTGAAGTATCGGGCAGGACCTATAGGTCGTGGGCAGAAGGCGGTGAAGCGTTGGGAGGAGGCCGTTAGTCCTGGGGAGGGGGCTGTATGGCACTGGGAGGGGGCCGTGAAGTGTTGTGCTGGGGGGGGGGCGTGGGCGTGGGCGTGGGCTGTAGGTGGTAAAGCGTTGGTTGAGGGCCGTGGGAGTGTGGGGAAGGGGCCGTGGGCAGATTTGAAGTATCGGGCAGGACCTGTAGGTCGTGGGCAGAAGGCGGTGAAGCGTTGGGATGGGGCCGCGGGTCATGGGGAGGGGGCCGTGAGGCGTTGGACACGGGTCGTGAGGCGTGGGGAGGCGCCGTGTGGCGCTGGGAGGGGGCTCTGAAGCGTCGTGTTGGGGCGAGGGGAGGGGGCCATGGGTCATGGAGAGGGGGCCGTGAGGCGTCGTGTCGGGGCCTTGGGCGTGTGGAGGGGGCCGTGGCTCGAAGTGGCGCGTTCGCACGTCGTGCGGCGAGGGAGCGCGCCAACAGCGCTGGGCGCGCGCCAACCGCGGCGCGGCGCTGGCGTCGCCCGAGGCGCAGGGGGGGGGGGACGCACGCCGCCACCGCCGACGGCACAGTGGGCGCGGGCCACATCACAACCAGGTGCATTGAGCGGGAATTAAGGACAGCTTCATTGGAATGAGTAACGACAAAATATAGCCGACCCGGAACGCCGAGGGCGACAAGGCTGAAACATACTTCGCTGGCTGAGGCCATCAACTGAAGTCACTGCAAGGCCTCTGACCAGGAGGTCCTAGGGTTCCACTCGCGACAGGGACAGGCTTTTCAAAATAGCTTCCTCGCTAGGTCGAATTCAGTCGCTGTCTGCAGGAGAATTCTAGCGACCGACTGCTCTGATCAGAAGCTCTCCATGGTTACTTCCGATCAACATCAGGGGAATGCCGGAGTAGTACCCTAACAAGCGGCCCATGGACAGCGCGCGATCTCCAGACCTCGCATTCGCGGATACGAGTGAGCGTGCTCACTGCTCCCAGTGTCAGTGATTGGGAGGGCGCGAGTGTGCCGGCGGGGGCCGGCGGGGGCCGGCGGGGGCCGGCGGGGGCCGGCGGGGGCCGCGGGGGCCGGCGGGGGCCGGCGGGGGCCGGCGGGGGCCGGCGGGGGCCGGCGGGGGCCGGCGGGGGCCGGCGGGGGCCGGCGGGGGCCGGCGGGGGCCGGCGGGGGCCGGCGGGGGCCGGCGGGGGCCGGCGGGGCCGGCGGGGGCCGGCGGGGGCCGGCGGGGGCCGGCGGGGGCCGGCGGGGGCCGGCGGGGGCCGGCGGGGGCCGGCGGGGGCCGGCGGGGGCCGGCGGGGGCCGGCGGGGGCCGGCGGGGGCCGGCGGGGGCCGGCGGGGGCCGGCGGGGGCCGGCGGGGGCCGGCGGGGGCCGGCGGGGGCCGGCGGGGGGCGCGGTCTGTTTGTGTTGGCGCGCGTCGCCCCAGCAGCCACCCGAGACGCGAGGGGTTGCGCGCTGCCGTAGAGCTGCGAGGGGAGCAGATTTACAGCGCGGCGCGGCGTGGCGGCCGTCGAAGCGGGACTTACAAAGACGGACGCCCCTGCCCGCGGTGCCTGCAGGAAGCGCCGGAGACGGCTCGGGTTGTGGAGCAAGGTGTCCGCTCCCGCACACCGCCACTGAAGCCCTGGGCCCATCGAGACCGCTGATGGATCAATGGAGTATGACTGGAATGGGGAATTTATTGATGGTCATCCTGCAGAGCTTGTGACCGAGAAGTTCTAGTCGAGGGCTTTCCAACCGGCGGTGCCCGGATCTTTTTGTGCGGTCGCGACTGCGACACACACGAGCTCTATACTGGAATGTCCGGGGAGGAAACGTCGAAACATTCGAAAATAAGCTCTTAAGAGAATTCTAAGCATTATTTTGTCTGATAAACTACGTGGATATTCCGAATGGTTTAGCCGCAATACGCACATCAAAAGTTGGTTTGAAAAAATTGATTTCTAGGCAAAAATTTGCATTGTGGAAGAATAAAAACACTCCAGAAACATGTAAATTGTTTATTATTTACAAAAGAAACGAATATATTTGCTTACAAAGAAAAATTAAGCGAGAAATAAAAAAGCCAGTCGAAATTGCGTAAATTGGGTGCTTTTTTATTTCTGGGCTTAATTTTTCTTTCTGAACAAATATACTCATTTCCCGAGATTGAATTGAACTTTTTAAATCTTACCTATTATATATGATGGTACACTGCCGATCAAAAGTTATTCATTAGTAATTCAAACTCTCCCACGGTTGCGGCACTCACTTTGTCATGTAAGTATATTGATTGATTCGTGTTTCTAGCCGCGTCAACTACTCAGGTCATTATTCCCGTACGTGTAGTGTTCTCTCTCTCTCTGTCTCTCGGGAGGGGGCAGTGATCTTTTCCCCGCTGGATGGCGAGATCTGGCGCCGACCTACCGTCGACTACCGGGGTTTTCCCCTCAACCAGGTATCTCCCACCAGCGGGGCACCGCCCCAGCCGGCACAAGCTGTAAGCCCCCGACCGATCCCCCGTCATATGTGGTAGTGCAGTGCATGTTAGTGTGTGTGTGTAAGAGTGAATAGGACAAGGAAGAGGAAGGAAAGATCGCGCGCGGTCCGTGGCCCGTTTGTTAGGGTACTGCTCCGGCATTCGCCTGGTGTTGATCGGAGAAACCATGGAAAACTACCGATCGGAGTAGCCGGCCTCTAGAATTCTCCTAGCTGAAAAGCTAGTGTCGGAAATCCTGCCGCCCGTCGGCACTCGAACCTACGACCTCCCGGTCAGACAGACTGCAGTGACATCAGGTTGATGCACTAAGCCATCTGTCCCAGTCATGTAAGTAAAATATTTGTGTATTTTATCCATTAGAATTCTCCATTAGAGCACTGTGAATGGATTGCTCGCTTCCACGCCGACTCACTTAGAAAAAGTGGGCGTTGCCCGACATCGTCGGGCGAGGTAGAACTGCTCGCACTGCGAGCTCTCTCGTGAGTGTCCCACTGGCGCGCGGCCAGGCGAGCGGGGACACCAGCGCTCCCCGCGGTTGAATATTTCATGGGCGAGGAGGCGCCTCTGATCAAGAAACGAAGAACGCGCACACTTTAGAACGCTTCTCCTCCTCGAGTTTGCAAGTTAAATTAACACTTATTAAAGAAAATTCCTCCTCAGTCGGCGTGCTTAAAGCGGTCTCTACACTTCATTCGCGGGAACGAAAGACGAAGAGGTCGCCAAAAACTTTGCTTTCTCTCGGACAAAAGAACGGCGGAGATGTCGACAGGAAGAGAAGTGGCACAGCTGTAAATACAGTCCACACCTAATTGAGACAACCAGTGAGAGAGGGAGCTAATGCACAAAAGTCAAAACATTGATTTATTGACAAATTCAATGTGTTCGTAATCGAAGACGTTCATAAATCGGTATTTTAAATTTTTTGAGTTAGCTCCCTCTCTCACTAGACGTCTCAACTGATGTGGTCAGTAGTCGTGATTGAAGTCCTTCGACTCGAACCTGTCAGTGATTGGGAGGTAGCGAGATTGATCCTCCTAAGGGAATGTACTAAATCTGCGAGGACTGTCGAATTGAATCTACATGTAAGTACTCAGAGCCGACACCAGGAGATTCCACTGATTAATTGGTCAACTGCAACTGCATGTCAACTGCAATGGTAATTAGTCCCGTAAATGTAGTGACTGCTTTGCCTCGAGAGGAGACGATATTTCTCCCCTGCTGGATGGCGAGATCCGGCGCCGACCTACCGTCGACTCGCGGGACATCCGGGGAAAACTCTAAGATCCCGACCTGTCTCCCGGCATGTGTGGTAGTGTAGTGCATGTTAGTGTAAGTGTGTGTGTGTAAGGGGAGAGGATAGGACAAGGAAGAGGAAGATCGCGCGCGGTCCGTGGCCCGTTTGTTAGGGAACTGCTCCGGCGTTCGCCTGGTGTTGATCGGAGACTACGGAAAACTTCTGATCAGAGCAGCCGGCCGCTAGAATTATCCTCCAGACAGCGCCGGAATTCGACCTAGCAATGTAGAAAATGCTGCCACCGTCGGAATGGAGTCTTAGAATCTTCCGGAGAGAGGCTCTGCAGTGACATCAGTTATGCTCTGAGACACCTCTCCCGGTCCACGAATTCGAAACTGGGGGACGGCACGTGCGTTTTCGCCAAGTGGTTTTGAACTGGTTTTCTTCTGTTATTACCACATGATACCCTTGAATGACCATCTAGTGGAAAATAAATGCAAACTACTACGGTGATCACCTGCCCAAAGTACAGGTGTGACCGGGTACTTGTAACAGCGACAGGAAATGAGTGAGCACTTTGACAAGCGTGTTAGATCGATCACTTCATTTCGGAGGGCGCGGAAATGCCATTTGACGTCGAAAACAGTCAGAAAAATACTCACATGTCCTTTAAAAGTAAACCGTATTCAAAACGGCATAACACTCCACTACAATGATATTTCTTTTTATCCTTCAATTAATTACCCACTACGCACTTCCTTATCAATATCGAGAACGGCAATTTTGTAGGTCAATCAGCATACGTGAGTTTTCATTTTTTAACATGACGGTAACACTTGATTGACAGGCTCATGACTACATGGACCAATATCTAAATTAAACTTCTTTATTTACGTGGTTACTACATTTCGTAATGAATCTCAAATTAAATTTTGAGATGCTAATAAATATTTTGAAACGGAATCAAACATTCTAGCTCCAATATTTTTCTTATTCAGTAGCAAATTGTGTGTAAGGCACAAGAGATTGGTTATTTTATTTCTTGTGTTTTGAATTACGGGCACTGTCTCCGGACTTTCGCTACATATAGCTAGTGTAGCGTTGTGGCTCCCTAAAACACGGAGACAAGCACGTGGCTGGCGGCGGGCACAGCCGGATGTTAAACAACGGCTGTATCTAAACGGCGATGACGCACCGAGACGTAGGGCGGTAGGACGGTAGGCCGTAGACGTAGGACGGTAGGGCGGAGGCAATGGGGGCGGCGGGGAACGCCGAAGGACCTATATAAGGCCACGAGAACAATGCCTCATTCTTCTTGATTCCTAGCAACGTCGGCGGCATGTTGTGCGTGAGTTTGTGCTAGTGGTGCACGAGGGCAAGGGGACGGCAGTTCATTGTCGTAACTAGCGAGACATGTAGTAGGTCTCAGTGTAGAGCGGTGCTCCGCACAGGGGAATGTTGGTCGTATGTTGCGGAAGGTAGCCGTTCAGTAAAATATCTCTCCTAGCAGTGGGTCCTATTTAATTAGTTAATTGTAAGCAGTGTAGTTAGTTATTTGTGACTACGGCCTAGATTACGAATAAAACTACTGTTCTTACAACCCACTCTCGTCTTTGCTCTGATTACACCCTTATGACGCGACACTAGACTGATGAAAGTTGTCGAAAGCCGTGTCCCTGAATAAATCTGGGCTGACAAAGATAATTCCAATTCTTTCAAGCTCTGGTGATTCGACCAAAATATTGCTTTTGTTATTCTGCACTATAATTTTGAACAAAAGTAAATAACTCACAATACCTGCATTCTCAAAACATTCCTCGTGTGACGTGTTGATTACAGTCATTGGTCCGCAAACATACCTGAAAAAATAGAAAAACATTGTAATCTTAAAATCACGAAATGAGATACACTAACAACCAAAACATTAATCTATTTTAATACAACTTATATTTGAATAATATATAATAAATCTAGGGAAATTTGTACGAAAACTAAGAAAAAAACAACAACAATACCTCACTGTGAAATGATGAAGGACAGGGAAACCAAAAGTTATAAAACAGAAGCTAAAATCTACACACTACTAATGAAGGGTTCAAAAGTTAATTTTGTTTTCAAATGCCACTCATTAAATACGTCATAATACTTGGCAATTCTGAAAAGATACATTTAAAGGACTCGCTCCATAAATGTGTTGCTATTTAAGGAATAAACCTCCAAAGATTCATTAAGCATTAAGGCGAAAAATGTAGAAATTGGTAAATTATGCTAAGAATCAAGTGGCACATGAAAATGCAGCTCGCAACACGCGTTACGATGTAACAAACGTTACCGCAGCGTACAACTCGGAAACAGTTTGTCTTACATATTTAAAATTAAATGTTCAGGCCTAAGAAGTGCTTCTTAAATTGTAGCTTACACAATAAGACTTTTTGAATCTTTATAACATATTTTAAGGGTTTATTTCTTCTAGGTAAAGTATCTCTGGTAGTTCAATGATAGAAAAGGGTAAAATATCGAAACAATATAAAATTAAATTGTAGTAATATAAACCACCGAATTTATTAAAATTAAATTGTCTGTTTGGTATACGGTGCAATTTATTCACTTTAATGATGTGTTTTAAGCTCTTAAGAAGCGGTTTTGGAGTTGGTTTCCCACCCAAAGAGGGTGGGAGCTGTGTTTACCAGTCCGTAATCTTCTAAATGATACATTTGTCAACACTTATTATATTTTACAAGAATTGCACCAGAAATATATAAATTTTCAGTTTATGTGCAGTTCAGATCACGCCAGAATCTTTCGAAGTTTGGTCCCAACATGAAGCCGTTTTCACATCCAACCCGATGATTTTCAAAATCCAGAACGATCCCATGTTTTCGGCTAGTTTGCACGGATAAATACCACTCGTGCGTTGGAAATTTCCAGATGAATTCGGAATTCCGGAGGAAATTTCCGATGCACTGTGGTTACCTGTAAAAACTTTATTGCCTCTAAACTCAGACAGAAAGCTCCGATTCGTCACAAACTTCGGGAAACGTAACTGCCAACAATTCCCAGTGCGGGAAGGAATTGAGGGAGTCTGGTTTGCTTCCGTTCCCTGTCTGGTTTCACCCCTGGCGGGCAGCCAACCCGAAACCCATTGGAGTGATTTACTGGATGAGGATTCCCTACCCGTTACAGAGGTACGGATGCTATTTCTGGCGACGAAGCAGCCGATATCCTCAGATGCTTCCTGTAAAAAATAAAATGATGCCGTTTGTCGAAACCTTACGATTTCTTCCATCAGTGTTAAAAATGTTGTTTAAATTATCTAGATAAGACCAGTACTCGCAGAAAATAATTTGCAATATACCAGTACCTGCAGAAAATAATAAACAGATTTCGTAGCGATAGGAACTTCAGAATGAAAATAAAATTCATCGATTTGTTATATTTGATCTATACCATTTCCGCTAATTTGCACGGATGTACTACTTCCATTTTGTACATGTAAATACGGGATTTGTGTAAATCAAAAAATAAAACTCTCTTTGACATAATTTCATTTGTCTTATTAAATACCACTTGTGCATCGTAAATATTAAGATGAATTCGGAATTCCGGAGAACACAGGAAATTTCCGAAGCACTATGGTTACCTGTAAAAACTATTTCTGGCGACGAAGCAAGCGATATTCTCAAATGCTTCCCGTAAAAATATACTCTGATGTTGCCTATCATCCACCGGAAATGTTTTATTTTTATAATTATTGTGATACCATGCAATAACATTAAGGTCCACCATTTAATACATTACTGTTACTGCAGTTGTACACGATGATATTATACTGATTGTAATGTTTATTCGTATACATTAACAATCATCTTTCTACCAACTCACAAGGGGCATGCCTCGTGCTGAAATACGTTTTATTCGCACCATCTGTTCATTATCAGGCCAAAAACTTCGAACTCGACTTTAAGAGACTTTCCTTATTTTATAATTTTTATATAATTCAATTTAAGTAGTTTTCTCAAAAACATGGATTAATGGTAAAAGTGAGTACAGTAAAACTTACACGAAACACTGCAATATTTATTACTTAAGTACAGTCCGAACCAGAAGTGTCATTCTAAACTGTACAACTGGCACATCCGCGTAAGACGATGTTAGGGCGCTTACCTGAAGGAGCTTAAAAAGATATATTGCTGAGGGGGTCCCTTTTCTTTAAACTCACCCTCGGCGGAGACCCAGTCGCTCCCTCCCGCACCCCTCCCTTCACGCCTCCTGCCTCTCACTCGCTCTGTCGGCTCCTTGGACCGCATCCCCGGCCCTTGAAACCTCCCACTCCGACTGGTCCGCCCCGCCCCGCCCCGCCCCGCCCGGCCCGCCCCGCTGCACTCCGGCCCGCCACGCCCTGGCCTGCCCAGACCCACCCGGTCCACCGCGCCCCGTCCCGCCACGCCACGCCCGGACCCACCCGGCCCGCCCCGCCGCGCCCCGTCTCGCCACGCCCCGCCCCGCCGCGCTCCGTCTCGCCACGCCACGCCCCGCCCCCTCCGCCCCGGCCCACCCCCTCCGCCCCGCCCCCTCCGCCCTGTCCCGCCCCGCCCCGCACGCGCTCTCGCGGTGCATTACATGGCTATTTCTCCCTCCTCACCCGTAGGTATCCTCCCTCGTAATCTCCATCCTCCACCTCCCCTCTTCATTACAACCCTCTATTCCTCTCACCTCCCTTCTCACTTCTCGACCCTTCCCCTATCTTTTTCTTTGTTTCTCTGCGTTCTCTTCGCCACCTTTCGCCTCATCACCTTCCCTTCCACCTCCCGCTCCAACTACTCTCATTCCTTTCCCCATCTCTGCCTCACCGTCCCCCGTAATTCCCTATCCTTCCTCGCAATCTTTCTACCCCTTCCAATGTGTCCCCGCAACACCCACTTCCTCCTCGCCCCATCCCACACATCCCCGCCCTCTCTTTACCTCTCTCCGCACCGTCCTTGCCCCCCTTTTCCGATCCCTCTTTTTCTTTTCTCCCTTCTCTATCCACCACTTCCGTTCTCAGACCCTTTCCCTGCGACACCGTCTTCTCCTCCTCCCATTCCTCTCCCAGCCTGTACCTCACTGCCCCCGCCTTTAAATTTCCTTCTTCGTAACCTACCCATCTCTCTTATCTCCGTGCACACTCCTTTCCTTTTGACCATCTCTCTCCCTATCCCGCCGTCTCCTCTTTCCGCTTTCCCATCCAAATGCCGTGCCTTTCCTCTCCCCCCTTCTTGGATCACCCCTTCCCATCGCGTTTTCCATACCATCTTTCTCTTGCCACTCCACGTCTTTCCTTTCTTTCTCACCTTTTTCCACTCCACCCCAATTCATTCCCACTTCCGCCCATCCTTTCATTCCCATTTAATGCCATTGCCATTTCTCCCTCCTCATCCCCTTTCCCTCCTGTCACCCCATTTCCACACCACGTTCTTTCAGTCTTTCTTTCTTTACGGTCCATTCTTTCTCGTCTCTTCTCTATTTCCATCCTCATTCTTTCCTGCACGTTCTTTCCCTCTCCATACCATATCTCCCTCCTCATACAATTTAAATCCCCCTGTTCTTCCTACGAACCCCTTTTCACCCTGCCTCCTTTCTTTCTCCCTTCTATCCCCTCTCCTTCTCCATTCCACCCCTCCAATCCCTTCCTCCCCACCCTATTCCTAACTCTTCTTCCCGCGCATTCTCATCGCCTTTCCCTATCCACATCGCTCTTCCCACCCCATTCTCAGCCCGCTTCCTTCTTCCCTTCCCCTCCCTTTGCCCCTTCACTCTTATTTCTTCGCCCTCTCCATCCCATTCCTTCCTCCTCTTTCTACCAAACCCCTCAAACCATTTCCCTTCCCTTCATTATCATTCTCACTCCGCTTTCTTCTTTCCTTCCTCTCTTGTCTTTTCACAACTATTCCTCCACCCTCTCCACCCCATTGCTACCTCTTCTCACCTCATCCCTCAACCCATTTCCTTCCCTCTTTTCTCCTCCCACTCAATTCTCAATCCCGCCTTCATCTTTCCTTCCCCTCTTATCGTCTCTCCGAGCTCTCCCCCCATTTCCCCCGTCTCTTTCCACCATATCTCTCAACCCAAATCCCTCACTCTCGCTCTTCCTACTGTATTATCACCCCGCATCCTTCTTTCCTTCCCCTCCTCTCGTCTTTTCACAACTATTCCTCCGCTCTCCCCACACTATTCCACTCTCTCCTTCCCACCTCAACCCATTTCCCTTTCCATTCACTCATTCCACCCCATTCTCATCACGGACTCTTCTTTCCATTCCCGCCCATCCCTCCCCACTATATTCCTCCTTCTCCCCGCCATTTCTCCCACCTCTTTCCACTACACCCCTCGACCCATTTCCCTTCGCCTCATCATCATTTTCAGCCCGCTTTCTTCTTTCATTCCCATCCTCTCTCCTTCTCACAACTATTCCTCTACTCTCTCCACCCCATTGCTCCCTCGTCTACCCACCTCATCCCTCAACCCATTTCCCTCCCCCTCACATCTATCAATTCATTCTCACTGCGCCTTCTTCTTCACCCCCTTTTCACCTCTTCATACCTATTTCTCCACCCTCTCCCCTTTTCCTCCATCCTCTTTCCACCATACCCCTCAATCCGTTTCCCTCCCCCTCACTCCTCCCACCTCATTCTCATCCCATATTCTTCATTCCTCTCCCATCCATCCCCCCCCTATTCCACCCGCTCCTCTCCGCCATTTCTCCCACCTCTTTCCACCACACCCCTCAACCCATTTCCCTCTCCCCTCCCACCTACTTCTTTCCACTCCCCTCACCTCTTCATACCTATTTCTCTGCCTTCTCCCCCTTTCCTCCGCCCTCATTCCTCTAAAACCCTCAACCCATTTCCCTCCCCCTCATCATCATTCTCAGCCTCCCCATTGCTCCCTCTTCTCCCCACCTCATCCCTCAACCCATTTCCCTCCTTTTGGTCCTATCACCTCATTCTCACTCCGCCTTCTTCTTTCCGTCCCCCCTTTTCGCCTCTTCATACCTATTTCTCCGCCCTCTCGCCCTTTCCTCCATTCTTTTTCCACCACACCCCTCAACCCATCTCCCTCTCCCCTCTCACCTACTTCTTTCCTCTCCCCTCACCTCCTTCATACCTATTTCTCCGCCCTCTCCCCATTTCCTCCGTCCTCTTTCCACCACACCCCTCAACCCATTTCCCTCCTACCTACTTCTTTCCTCTCCCCTCACCTCTTCATACCTATTTCTCCGCCATCTCCCCCTTTCCTCCGTCCTCTTTCCACCACACCCCTCAACCCATTTCCCTCCTACCTACTTCTTTCCTTTCTCCTCACCTCTTTCATACCTATTTCTCCACCCTCTCCCCCATTCCTCCGTCCTCTTTCCACCACACCCCTCAACCCATTTCCCTCCTACCTACTTCTTTCCTCTCCCCTTACCTCTTCATACCTATTTCTCCGCCATCTCCCCTTTTCCTCCGTCCTCTTTCCACCACACCCCTCAACCCATCTCCCCCCCCCCCTGGCACACGGGGCGGGCGCCGCCGTTCGTTTCGGGTGTCGCATCCGCTTATTTTCCTAAAAGGAAAAAGGCGCGTGGGGGGTGGGAGCGCCGTTGCGGCTCACGGGAGGGCGAATGAGTTATGAGGGCGGCCGCGCGCGCGCACGAGTGCAAGGGCCCTCGGAAGGGCCAAGATTTTCTGCTGCGTTGATTTGTGGGCGACGGCGCCCGCCACCGCCGCTGTATTGGGGAGCGCAGGCCGCTGGGCGGTGAGCGGTGTATGATGCGAATTCAAAGCGGCGTTATATCGCGACCCTCCGGGAGATTTTATATAAACGTTCCGTGTTGTGGTGGCGTATTAGACGTTTGGATGAATGGGAGGGCGAGCGTACGAATATACAGGATGTGTCGGAATAAATGTTACAAATTTCTAGGGCATGGAGACGGGTCAAAAATGATTACTTTTTGCCTATGAATATATATGAAATGTCGTATAACAGAGTAACGCTTATGACAATTGCTGTCTTGCAACTGCATGCGCACAGGTGTTCGGCAGATCGCTTTCTAAAGTAGTTAAAGGGATTTCGTATACCTGCCGAACTTTCATGTACGATGCGAATTCAAAGCGGCTTTTTATCGCGACCCTCCGGGAGATTTTATTTAAACGTTCCATGTTTTGGTGGCGTATTAGACGTTTGGATGAATGGGGGGGACGATTGTACGAATATACAGATTGTGTCGGAATAAATGTTACGGAATGAATGGAGAGGGGTCGAAAATGATTACTTTTTCCCAAAGAATAAATAGTTTTTTCTCTAAATATAAATAAATAGTTGTGTAATAGAGTTATACATATGAGCGTTGCTGTCTGGAAACTGCATACGCACAGGTGTTCGTCAGATCGCTTTCTAAAGTAGTTAAAGCGATTTCGTATACCTTCCAAACACTCATTGGCGTTGCATAATAGTGAGGGCCAAATGCCACAAATGAAACTCTGTTACATGTGTTTGCCACGTATTGGCTGAAAGTGATCATTTTTAACCCGTTTCCATGCCACAGAAGTTTCTAACATTTATTATGATAACCCAACATGTCGGATGTCGGAATTATTTCTACACATGTTTAAATATTTAGACTTCTTATTTTTCTGTAACATACTAGGTTTTGTCAGTAACTCAACATTAGAAATGATTTCACTCACAGACTTACGTCTAAAATAAACCTTAAGTTTGTAACAAAGATTTAATTTTTTAATGTTATTTACATACCTATAAAATTAATTATAAATCATACTCGAATAAATTATTTTGGCAATCGGGTTGCGACCACTCTTATAAACGGTAAATTCATTTATTTTAACAAGTACTTCAGGAACACAAAATTTGAAACTAATTTGCAACTGTAAAAGTTGGGATCCTTGTACATTTGACGTGGAATGATCCATTCTCGAGAATGGACGATTCGTACGACAGTGTTACTCATATATTTTTACTTTCTAACTACTGCTTACGTAGTATAGAGAAAGTATTGAAGTGCTGCGGGCGAATTTTCAACAGAATATATCTTATTGCCGGACCCTGGAAACAAAAAAGGGGATAAACCTTGTTTATTATCAACATGCAGAGAAAGAGTTTAAAAAACCACGAACATGGCAAGTGCATGCGAGTTGCTAAACGAGTAAAACATTTTAGTTGCTAAAGCTCTCCCGAACATACCAAAATTAGCATAGAGAATAACATCACAAATTCTGGAATCATTATCGGCTAGTTAATTTTAAACGCATGTGAACAGTGGTTTTTGTTCATTTATCGATGCACCACCATAACTGAACCTCACCCGACCTTCTGTCCAGGACTATTCGTATTATCTTTTTAATACGAGTCGCTAAAGAAGTAAAACATTTTATAACAGTAACATTTAAGTAAAACATTCTAGTTGCCAAAGTCTACCTCCAACATATAAAAATTACGACAGAGAAGTAAAACAAATTGGAATCATCGTCGGGTTAATTTTAAACGCATGTGAACAGTAGTTTTTGTTTATTTTTCGATACACCACCATAGCCGAACCTCACCCTTCTGTCAACTATTCGTATATGTGTATTATCTTTTTAATACGAGTCGCTAAAGATGTCAAACATTTTAGTTGCCAATGACCACCAAAATTAACATAAATAAAACATTTTGGAATCATTATCGGCTGGTTAATTTTAAACGCATGTGAACAGTAGTTTTTGTTCATTTATCGATGCACCACCATAACGGAACTTCACCCTTCTGTCGACTATTCGTATACGTGTATTAACTTTTTAATACGAGTCGCTAAAGAAGTCAAACATTTTAGTTGCTAATGTCTACCAAAATTAGCATAAAGTAAAACATGTTGGAATCATTATCGGCTGCTTAATTTTAAACGCATGTGAACAGTAGTTTTTGTTCGTTTATCGATGCATCACCATAACAGAATCCCACAACACCTTCTGGCCAGGCCGATTCGTATAACTGCATTATCTTTTTAATACGACTCGCTAAAGATGTCAAACATTTTAGTTGCCAATGTCTACCAAAATGAACATAAAGTAAATCATTTCGGAATCATTATCGGCAGGTTAATTTTAAACGCATGTGAACAGTAGTTTTCGTTCATTTATCGATGCACCACCGTAACAGAATCCCACAACACCTTCTGGCCAGGCCGATTCGTATAACTGCATTATCTTTTTAATACGAGTCGCTAAAGATGTCAAACATTTTAGTTGCCGATGTCTACCAAAATGAACATAAAGTAAATCATTTCGGAATCATTATCGGCAGGTTAATTTTAAACGCATGTGAACAGTAGTTTTCGTTCATTTATCGATGCACCACCGTAACAGAATCCCACAACACCTTCTGGCCAGGCCGATTCGTATAACTGCATTATCTTTTTAATACGAGTCGCTAAAGATGTCAAACATTTTAGTTGCCAATGTCTACCAGAATGAACATAAAGTAAATCATTTCGGAATCATTATCAGCTGGTTAATTTTAACCGAATGTGAACAGTAGTGTTCGTTCATTTGTCGATGCACCACCATGACGGCACCTCGCCCGACCGTGTGGCCTGTGAAGGCGCGGGGTCGGGGGAGGTCTGGGGAAGCGAAGTCGTTAGAGGCCGCGCGCGCTGCCACCAATTAGGGAAGAGTGATGGGCGACCGAGCGGGCGACAGTCGCTTCCCTGACGCGCCCGCCCTTTCTTTTTTTTTCCCCCTCTCGCTCGGGGTGGCGAGCTCACCATTAGGGCAACGTTTCTCCACTCGCGAGATCACACCTTGGCACGGAACCGAAAGCCACTTTTGATGCAACGTGCTGTCACAATCTGCTACGATTGTGTGTGTGTGTGTGTTTACCTGTTTTATCCAGCGTTACCCTTGTCTCTCTGATTGGGAAGGCCTTGAGCAGTACCCTAACGAAAGGGCCACGATCTGTACTTCCCCTTGTTCCATTCTCTCCCCTTACACACATGATTTTATGCACTACACTATCACATATGTCGGAAGGTCGGGAGCTTAGAGCTTGTCCCGGCTGCGGCGGTGCCCCGCTGGTGGGAGATACCTGGTTGAGGAAATCCCACTAGGCGAGATGTAGGTTGGTGCTACATCTCACTATTTAGCGGGGGTGGAACATTGTAACTTCCTAGGATACAATCACTACACTAATGGGACTAACGATGTTTCTGGAAACATCAATCAATTTACGATCACCGCTACTAAAATAACGATTAACACATTATTTTCAATATTGTTTTATTTCACTTTACGTACTGTTTAAGAACCATCGAAACGTACGTAAATTTCCCGATGGATACTTGTCCAAGTGAGATGATGAATTATTTTTAAAAAAAATTAGCATTCATCGCTGAAAGTCAACCTCAAAACGCTCCCAAAACAATCGCAGAAGTTTCACTCACTTTTTTAATCATACCCGCTCTATTAGCATTTGGAATATTAGATACGTTTACAACAGTTAATACAAAATTAGTATGTGATTAAACAAATACGATTTAATTCACGAACAATTAATGCATGAAAACTTCGTCAAATCAATCAAAACGAAGAACATTCTCGCCACGATTAAACTGTACTAGAGTAAACCCTGTTTACCACGATTTCCAAGGGACTAAAATGATCATTGTTCCTTTACAAAACTTCGTGAATTCGGCTCATAGTTAGCAAGCTAGCTTTCCATGCCGCAACCCCGATTTCAATTCCTGGGTGACTGAGAGAGGATGCAAATTTAACTGTCGCTTTTCACTGTCTTATTCATAGTTGTCAGGGTTGTCAGGGTGAAAGAATCTGGCAGGCAGAGAATAACCAATAAATGGCGTAAAGGGTTAAACCATAGGTCTCCCGAGCTTATAGGCGTCAGGCTGGAACGTCGTAGCTAGAGACCGGATTTTTATGTGACTACTTACCGCTTTAAAAATTGTAATCTTGGCGAATCGCCGCTTTTCTAAAACAATATCAAATTTTTTCGTTACATATTTTTACATTTAGCACTTTATTACATACTCTACATATTTTGCCATTTTCACGAAATATTATTTATAATATACCAATTTCTTCAATTTCATTACGTATTTGTTATGAAAAGAAATACGTTCAAAACAGCAATGTTTCCTACATTATTACTGCACGCTGTTTACTCGAGGTATGCTACATGATGACGTGGTCGAGTGTTCACACAGTCCGGCGCGCCTGCTTCAGTTAACTCAGAGTGGCGAGAAGTGGGCGTCAGTGATTGATATCAGTTTCACCTTAGGTGAGAAAAGTATCACTGACGCCACGTTTTATGATATTTAACCTGAATTTCCAAACGTATGTATTAGATTTAAAATTTCTTTAGGAATATGTTTATAAATATAATTTCGTATTATGTAAATGTTCGTTTTATAATTAGTGTATTTTAATATTACATATTATATCCGATTTCACATTTTTATTACATATTCTTACTATTTCCAGTACATATTTATGTACATATTTTCACCTTTCATACTACATATTTTTCCGGTCTCTTGTCATAGCATGGCATAGTCTGGTAAGTGGTTCTGTTGGTGCTTAGCGGTTTCGATGGTGTAACGGGTAGCGTATCGGGGTATTCTACCCATGTTTGCGGGTTCAAACCCGATCGAAGCCGTGAAAGGGCGAAAAAATCCTTCGTACACCTTCCTTCGGATGGGAATTAAAGCCGGCTGACCCATGTGGTAGATGTTTACTGCATGTAAAAGATTCTCAACTCTGAAAAAAGCATCTGAGCTAAATTCAAATCGCCTGTTTCGTCGGTCGCGTAATACATTCTTTCTCCACTAGATGGTGTAAGGAATGTAGCGAAATTTGCTTTGTTAGACGGAAGAGAAGACCTCATGGCCTGATTTCACCGTGGCGTAAAATAAGGTATTATTGAATTGATAACGGTAGAATGCCAAAGAACTTACACAGTTTATTACTAACTTTCCCAGCCGAGACCCAACCTTTGTTCGTTAGTGTGAAATTCGCGTTAAGCGAGTATGTGAAAACGAGGGTGTACTTGTATATTTATGGGGCCTAAAACCTTTTTTAGACACACGTGGACATGATTTCTCCCGAGTTCTTAAACCGGAGACAATGCATTCATCAAGCACTAAGTTTCTCTTCTTGACTGCAGCGGCGGCAATGACAATCTAGCACATACGTTTCAACATTTTATCTTGTCTCATGCGATTTATGTCGACAGTTTACCTCTAACCCGAGTGTCAGCTGAAACAAAGGAACTAGGAATAATAGAGCATTCGTCTGTTGCACACAAAACGCTTGACAGCACATTTGGAGGTACACGTAGGACTGCCTGTTTCCTAGAACAGTATATTCGCTTTTAAGTGAAGATAAACGGTTTCGCCACCATCTACCACTGGGAGTATTGTTCTATGCAGTTATCGAGAAAAATCATACTTAGCACGTCCTTTTTGGAAGAACAAGCCCCAAAATTTACAAAAAAAGTTAAAAAGAAAAGTGTGAGAGCAATTCGCAATCAAAAATTAAAGTTAACGACTGAAATAATAATTAGATTTAAAAACGCATTAGTTTGAAGCCAAATTGTGCTGCTAACCTTGCTGAAAATTCTTTGCGAATTACCGCATAAATCTACATCCGTTATTCAATTTTGTTTGGAATAATATCAAAAATAATCAAAATTTTCATTTCAGATTTTATTTTTCAATCAAATCGTTTTCTATGTTAAATAAAATATTTGTATAAGTAAATATGAGTCACTCAAGAATATATTGCTACAAATAATGGTGACACGTATTTACGATACTAACATGGCCAATTATTACAATACGTATAAGACATTCAAAAAGCAATAGCAACGCTATTTAACTAAAAAATTCTCATTCATTGTTGAATGAGTTTCATAACGCCCTCAAAACAACCACTGAATTGTCAATATTTTTTTGTTGTAACTACTCTATTAAAATTTGCAACATTTGTAACATTTATATTAGTTTTTACAAAATCCCCAAAATATTTTTTGTAATAGTATTTAGCTATTATATGTTCGCTATGTTAGCTATTATATGTTAAAGGCAAATTGGCCTCGGCGCCATTAGAACTTGGAGTTCCCAGTCGGTCACCCAACCAGGAACACGTGATGTCTCGAATTCGCTTAGTTACTTCACTTAGTTAACAAATTCGGCTAGCGATGCCGGTTTCGTGGTCGTGGCCTTTCAATAGAGTCATTCCAGCATTCGCCTGGATCACCGAGGAAAACCACAAAAATCCCGGTCAGGATGGCAGAGACGGGGTTGAACCCAGGCCTCCCGAATGCGCAGTCAGGGAGCTACGCCCAGAGCAACTTCAATCAGAGCAATGGTTATACGTATCTTAAATTACCAATTTCCCCACATCAACTATAACAACAAAATAATCGAAATCCTTTTCTCAAATTAGAGAAGTTTTGTCGTACTCTCAACATGATTAGCAAATTCCTTTTTGAATGTCATCTTCCCGGCAAATGCATTACAACGCGCCGCAGACTCGCGCGCAACTGCAGTCCGTCGTAGAAGCGAAAAGCGGAAATTCAGTGTTCGGGGGCGAAGTGTTTGTGACCGGGGCAGATTTGCATAACTCACGCGCACTTCGCGCCCGCCCACGCCCACGCCCAACGCCCAACGCCCCCGGCGCCGCCAAGTCATCCGTCACCGCCCCCCCCCCCCCCGCGCCACGCCGCGCCGCGACCCGCCTCCAGCTGCACCAACCCCCACCGACAGCGACAACGCCGCGCGCAGCTCTTCGGCTGTTCGCCTCGACTTGGGATTGTTTCGGCGCAACTTGCTCCGAGTGGGAGAAGTACAGACCGGAAAAATTATGTAGTGTTAAACGTCAAAATAGGTACATACATATGTAATGAAAACAGTAAGAATACGTAAGAAATATGTAAAATAGGATATAATATGTAATATTAAAATTCTCTAATTAAAAACCATTTGCATGGTAAGAAATTACATTTAGAAAAACGGCTCACTTTCCATCATACAATTTTCTCGTCAGTAGTAAAAGCTTAATCTGTTATAACTCAGGACTGTAGTTGAGCAACCAGACTAATCGCAATAGAAGCTATGGCACAAACTGGCGAGGTCAACGACTAGCAAACCTACTCTGCAGCATCTTCATCGAAGTGTTACATGTCAGTGATCTCAAATTTTTCCCGGAAATTAAGGTTACAGATAACAAAACGCGGTGCCAATAATGCTTTGGATACCTAAATTACCCCAATCATGTAGGAAAAATGCTGATTTTTTTTAAATAGATCTTTTCATAAAAAAATACGAAATTAAATTGAAGAAAATTGATAAAATAAGAAAATATATCGTGAAAACAGCAAAATATGTAAAATATGTAATATAGTACTAAATATGTAAAAATATGTAACGAAAAATTTCGATATTGTGTTAGGACGGCTTCGATTTGCCATGACTACAATTTTGAGAACGGTAAGTAGAAAGATAAGACCGCCTCGTACCATTCCTACACTTAGGTTTTTATTTCTTGGCGCGTAGAAGCCTGTCTTCACGATGGAATACCTCAAGGCGTTTCACGTCTTTCTCGGTCATGCCGCTAGAATTCTCATGATCGCGACCGTATCGAACGGAGCTCACGATCATGAGGAATCTAGCGGCATGACCGAGAAAGACGAGATATATTCCATCATGAAGATAGGCCCTCGCGTGCCAAGAAATAAAAATCCAAGAATCAAGTGGTTTTGACGTTAAATTCGTCATGAAACACGGTTGAAAAAAAAGAAAAGAAAAGATTTTTACTTTTCATTACTATACTTTAATCAGGAATGTAATTCACGGGATTGGTCAGTATGAACAATGAAACAATTGTTTGCAAACGTTTCGGAATTTTTTGAAATTCCTTCATCAGGGCTTACTAATATATATAAGGTCAAGCCTCATATCCAGCCTCCACAATCACTGGCTTTGTAGAACCTTGACCAATTATTTTACTCCCCATCGAAAATATGCATTAAAAATGACTCCTGTGCAATTTTCATTTCCAGCTCAAATACTTTTGAACAATTTCGAAAATGTATCAGATGATTTTTCACTGCGATGTCTATTATTGAAGGCCTTTCTGTTTTTTTTTCTCTTCACAGTCTGTTTTTTGCCTTGTAATATTCTGGGTCTGAATTATTTGTAAGAATTCGCACATCAATACACAGAATACACGTTCCAGCCTTCCTCCAGTGCCCGCCTTTTCTCAGAATTTCATCGTACTGTTCTTTCAGGTACTGATAAAGCCCTTTTGTATTTTTCACCGTCTTGAACTGCCATATTTTTGTTACGTATGAAATTCTTATCTTTGAAATATTTATGTGAAAATAAACTAGCCCAGCTTTGTTGTCGCGTATGCTCTCAATGACGTCCCAAGATAAATAAGCTACTTTTTCGGCCTAATTACGTAAACATTTAGAAGCGCCTACTGCCGCGTCGGTCGATCTGCCTTCTACCTGCGCTAATCCCTCTTCCCAGACGAGTCGGTTAAACTTTCACTTCGTTCACGGCGCCTTTTCAATTTGCGTCTGAAAGATTTAAACCACCAGCGATAATAATATAGCATGTCGAATCGGAGTGTAATATGTGTGTAAATCGGAGTGTATAATGCGATTCAGTGAGAGAATCGGAGCGCAAATGAGAATAAAAATAACAAAAAGTTCAAATTAAAACGTGTCATTTATAAGTAAAACATTTTTCATAGTGTTCGGGCCCACAGCAAAGCAGAAATAAATACGTTCACAAGCAAGGCAGAACAGTTGAATTGCGTAATCGGCAGAGCGCGGCCGTTGAGTAGGTGTCACATATCGCCTTCACATCCGTTGTTCCGCCTATTCTCCCAACGGACGGCAACGGACGAGCGTGGCCGCTCGTACGTGCCCGCCTGCCCAACTCGCCCCCACAGCTTGGTCCGTTGGAGGAGCAACGGACAAAAACTGCCAGATCATTGCAAATCCAGATCAAATGGCAAATGGTAATTGGCCATCGCCATCACCACCTCTGCATGCGTGTGAGTCTTTTCCTAACGTCTCTGCCCCAACCGAATTCGGATTAACCGACTTCGTTAGTCCGCATAAAGACACCGTGCAAGATAGACGCGTGTGTTAGGGCTCCGCACAGTAGCGTGTAAAGAATCTATAATCGTGTGTAACGTCAGCACATGCCAGCCAGATTTTCAAACGGCCCGGCACGGAGGCTGCTGTAATCCTGGCTCAAATTGATGAGGAAGGGAAGGAACATCCGATAGTATATCTCAGTAGGAAGCTATCTGACTCGGAGATTCTATTTAGTACCGTGGAAAAAGAATGTACTTCTTTAATTTGGGCTTGCAAAAATTAAAATACTATTTAGATGGGCAAGTGAAGATCAAGATTGAGACTGATCATAATCCCTTAGTATGGTTACGTAATTGTTCGGGAAAAAAACCCTAGATTAATGAGGTGGTCACTAATGATTCAGTACCACAACATTGAAATTATCCATAAAAAAGGAAAAGAACATGTGAATGTCGACGCATTGAGTCGAATGTTTTAAAACGTCTGATCTGATCACAATGATGCGGAAGGACACACTGTATGGGGCCTTGCCACGGTTGCATTGTATAACATGCATGTACTTGTATATATGTATTATTTATTCTTATTGTGTGAAAGGTTATTTATGTTTATGTATATTTGTGTTTCTTTTCTCAAGATTAGGAAGTGTCAATGTCTTATAGTGATTTTTTGTTGTTTTGCTCAAGGTTATATTTATGTATGTCTAAAGGTCCTTTTCTCAAAGTTACAATCATGTGTGTTATTGTTAAATGAAGATTCAAAATAGTATAATTGAGTAAATGCATTAGTATTGTATATAAGGTAATATATGAGTTAGGTATCTCGCATTGTGTTGGTACTGAGAAAAACGGGGTTGTTCGCAGTCAAAAGATTCGATTAGAATGGTTAGCCAGAAAAAATAGTAAATGTATAATGCATAGGTAATTACGTTAGAATGTAGGCCAAAGCGGCCAGGTACAGTCCAGAATCGAGGCTACTAGTGAATTTTTGTCCTGTGGTTGGCACCTGCGGAAAAAATTCAGTTCCGCGGATATAGGTGTCTGTAACGTCAGCACATGCCAGCCAGATTTTCAAACGGCCCGGCACGGAGGCTGCTGGACACATGGGATAGACAAAGGCACTGGAAAGTGGAAAATTCCTTGCTACCCCCGTGATGCAAGAGGAGCGGGCAGGGGCACCGGACCCAGTGCGCGACATGTGGTCCGGCCGGCCTTTAGAGGGCGGAAGCCGACCGCGAAAGTAAGTTAACGGAGGCGGCAGTTCGTTGTCAGAGCACCTCGTGGGTAGACGTGCATGCTCGCCGAGACGGGAGTGCGGTCCTTGAGGCACGGCGTGTGCGAAACACGGTGTCGGCCACCGGCGCGGTAAAGCGGAAGGTGGGGGATGCACTAGCCCTAGGGACGGGAGCAGGTGCGTGGGAGGTACTAGACGTGCATGCTCGCCGAGACGGGAGTGCGGTCCTTGAGGCACGGCGTGTGCGAAACACGGTGTCGGCCACCGGCGCGGTAAAGCGGAGGGTGGGGGATGCACTAGCCCTAGGGACGGGAGCAGGAGCGTGGGAGGTACTGCGAACATAACACCAGAGCTGTATTTTTGTATATTATTTAAATAAACCAATTTGTACATAGAGCTCGTGTCTGTGTCGTTATTTAGCTACCACGACGCCACACGTGCAAATGAGCTGCATACGGCTCGCACATAAATTGTTTAATCGTGGCAGTGCACGCTTTAATTGTGTCTGTCGCTCTTGCGTGGATTTGCGCCCGCAATTTTGGTTGAACTATGTAACTCGCGGCTGCTTCTGGTCGGCGGTCCAAAGTGTCACTACAATAACTACGCTTGGACAGGTGTATTAATGCACCAAGAGAAAGTTTCATCTTAATTCTGTGCTTCTTGTGCATTTACTGTGTGAATACTGTACATTTACTTATTAAATATTGTTTGTGCTGGAAATTTGCTCGTATATGCATCCTGCACTCCTGCGCCAATCCCAAGAGCTATCAAAGGGTTTCGGGACTACTGTACTTCAACAATACAGTCCATTCATACAGTCCACTCATGAACATTAAGTGTATAGTAGCCCCGAACACATAGATCTAAAGAAACTGCTAAAACACCATTTATAAATAGGTGAGTTAAGGCATGCTAGCTGTACGTTCGTTGTCAGATTAGCTTTAGCTAAATTACTAGTACCCCATTTCTGCCGTATTTATTTATTTGGTCAAAAAAAAACAGTAAAAACTGTATAAGACGTGTGGGGAAAGAGATCATCTGCGCACATTTTCTTGAGGCACACCATTTGAAAAAACTGGAAACAAGAATTTAGAAAATAATTATTATTTTAGAAAAATAAAAATTATTATTTTAGATAAATGTTTGTTCCTGAGTTATAGAAAATCAATTTCAACGGTAAATGAACTGTTGATTTGATTTTTCTGCATTGCTAACAAAATAGTAATGAACATCCGTTTCTACTCCTACCATTACAAGCAAAAGGAGTGCTTAACAAAACGTGCGCACAGTGAAGCTACATTAAGTGAAGTGCGTACAGTGAAGCTACACCGTAAAAGTCAAGTAGAGCTGCGGCAGATTTTACTACACCAAAAAGAAAAATTAATTACCGCCTCACGAGAGATACTGATGGGGGGGAGTTCAGAAAAAAAGGAAGTTGGCGTTTACTATTTCCTCATATGCTCATGGCTTCCAAAATCGCGTAATTTTCATTCGGTGGCCTACATTCAATCAATCATTTCTAACACATTCCCTGAATCACTGATTTCTATTCCCATTACTTCAAACTCTCTGCTTGCCCAATTTCTCCACAATTCTGTAGCATTCTTAAAACAAATTAATAGTTTCCCATCTCCAGTATTTCGATCCCTCCTAAACACACCCGCAAATCCGATGAAAAACTTTAGAGTTAGCTATCTCTTGCATTAGCCGAGATTCAGTTCCTATTATTACATTCAGATGATGGTACCGACTAAATTTCAAATTAAATTTCTTTATTTGTCATGCTGCGACATTTCACCTGTAACGGCCTCGTCAATCCTTCTCTCACCTAAACACTTAACGTCACCACTCTTCCGTCCAGCATCGCCGTTGTCGTCTGAAATGCGTGGATTAATTTAACTAATTGATAGATTAATTGGTGATTCTCGGCACGTCAATGGCTAAGGTCATTAGTCCGTAAGTGTAGTACATGTTCTTTCCTCGGGAGGTGGCGGTGATCTTTCCTCGCTGGATGGTGAGATCCGGCGCTGATCTACGACGGGTAGCTGGGTTTCCTCGACCAGGTATTTCCCTTTAACCGGGCACTGCCCCAGCCGGGACAAGCTCTAAGCTCCCGACCGGTCTCCCGCCATGGCCGTTGGTGTAGAGTATGTGTGTGTAAGTAATGGGTGAGGATAGGAAAGGAAGAGGAAGGAAAGATCGTGTCCGTGGCCCGTTTGTTAGCGTACTGCTCCGGCATGCGCCTGGTGTTGATCGTAGAAACCACGGAAAACTACCCATCAGAGCAGCCGGCCGCTAGAATTCTCCTCCAGACAGCGGCTGAAGTCGACCTCGATGAAAAGCTAGAGTCGAAAATCCTGCCGCCCGCCGTCGGGACTCGAACCCAGAACCTCCCAGTCAGAGGCACTGCAGTGACATCAGTTGATGCCCTGAGCCACCTCAGTCGGGAACCCCCTGCCGCCTTGGTAATGCTATGGTTAACAAATCAAGTCCACCACAGTTTGACAATCCCGTAAAAACAGTGAAGACAATGTGCAGTTGCGAACAGGATTCTCTGCCGTAGCAAATAAACCGGACGAGACAAATTCGCTCCGAGCCGCACTAAACGATCTCGCAAGAACAGCTCCGCAGAGATAAAGCGGCTCTATGGATGGCTGCCGCGGCAACGAAATTCATTACTGTCGGGTCAAGAACCCATCAGGAAAGTGTTCAGCCCGCAAGTTGCAGTTTCAGCGGCGTAAAGAAACTTATTTCATTACAAGTGGTTTATTTCAAACGACATTCTACGCCACAGGGGTTGCCAAACAGGTCCCAGTGGGCCGAAACCAGCCTGCAACTGCAGTGGGGCGACGACAATAACTTTGAAACAAAAAGATAAGTTTCATACTTAGGGGGTGGATTTTGTTGACCGGAAAAATATGTAGTATTAAACGTCAAAATATATACACAAATATGTAATGAAAACAGTAAGAATATGTAAGAAATATGTAAAATCGGATATAATATGTAATATTAAAATTCTCTAATTAAAAACCATTTACATAGCAAGAAATTGCATTTAGAAAAACTGCTGACTTTACATCATACAACTTTCTCGTCAGTAGTAAAAGCTTCATCTATTGTAATCCAGAACCGTAGTTTAGCAGCCGGACAAATCGCAATAGAAGCCATCGCACAGACTGGCGAGATCTACGGCCACCTAGATTTCCCCAATAATGTAGGAAAAATGCTGATTTAAAAACAACATGTTTTCATAAAAAATATGGAATTAAATTGAAGAAAAGTGATAAAATAAGAAAATATATTCTGAAAACAGAAAAATATGTAAAATATGTAATATAGTGCTAAATATGTAAAAATATGTAACGAAAAAATTCAATATTGTGTTAGGAGGGCTATGATTCGCCAAGATTATAATTTTGAGAACGGTAAGTAGAAAGACAAAAAAAATGTAATTACATAAAAATCCGGTCTCTATTGATGACCTAAAACATTGTCAAAAATGCTCAATGAAATGCTCTTAAAATGTTTTTAATGACGTAAAAATGTGATCAAAACTTCTTCAAAGGAACAACTCGTGCTGGATATGTTACTGATGTAATAGAGGCTTCTTCTATTCTTTCAAATGCACTCGGTTTGCAAACTTTTGAATTGGACTATTGAAATATCTGTCTTTAGTCATCCGGAAATCGGCCAAACCGACAACGGCACTAATAGGTGGTACAGAAACCTTTCATTACATACAGCGCCTGACATTACAATTTCTGAGTGAAGAAATCGAATAGGCGACGCAGGAATTCTTTGGAAGAATATTCTTGCATATCGTAAACATTATCTGAAGCAAGTACCATTACAATTATAGTAAACTCGATGAAATCAGCGAAAAATGCATTAAAAAAGTAGGGAAGAGGTAAAATATGACTATTAGTCGACGAAAATGCTAAAAAAGACATATCAAAATGCGTAATTTCCTTTTCTCGTAACATAAAATTAATTTTTATATAAAACGGCATTGATCTAAAGTGAAAAGAAGAAAATGGCATTACATTAAAATCAGTTCCCCTATAAATAATTATAATTTTAATAAATATGATTTTAACAATAATAAAAATATGCTATACTATTTTGTTTGTGATAATCGAAACTCACAGATAATAAAGTTTTTAGAAGATGCTATTTCATCTACTTAATTACAATTTTCTACATATGTAATATGCCTGAAGATGGAGACAAGAGGATATTCCGAAATGTTGCAAAGAGATGATGATGCTGAATAGAATAACTAAAGATGTATACTAATAGCTAATGCACGAATAAATTAAATTGTCTGAAATTGCTGAAGCTTTATTTGGAAAACAACAATATTTAAATCACTGGTTATCATGTCTACCGTATAATTTTAAAATGCTGAATATGCCTGGTGAATGACCCCCCCTCTCGATCACGTTTTTCCTTCAGTTTCCCTTGATCCATTCTGCAATCCCTCTGACCGGGAGGTCCTAGGTTCGAGTCCCGACGGCGGCAGGATTTTCGACACTAGCTTCTCAGCTAGGTCGAATTCAGTCGCTGTCTGGAAGAGAATTCTAGCGGCCGGCTGCTTTGATCGATAGCTTTCCGTGGTTTCTCCGATCAACACCAGGCGAATGCCGGAGCAGTACCCTAACAAACGGGACACGGACCGCGCGCGATCTTTCCTTCGTCTTCCTTGTCCTATCCTCTCCTCTTACACACACACACACACACACACACACTAACATGCACTACACTACCACACATGTTGGGAGAACGGTCGGGAGCTTACAGCTTGTCACGGCTGGGGCGGCCCGCTAGTGGGAGATACCTGGTTGCGGGGAAACCCCACTTGTCGACGGTAGGTCGACGCCAGATCTCGCCATCCAGCGGGGAAAAGATCGCCACCTCCCGAGAAAAACACGCACTACACTTACGGGACTAATGACCAAAGTATTTGACGCGTCCCGGAAACACGAATCAATCAATCAATCAATCATTCAACCTTGATCCATTCGAAAATGCTGAGAAACTCCCTTGCTTTGCTTCTGGACATTTATTATTTATTATTTATTTGTCAAAAAAACAGTAAAAACTGTATATGACGTGTGGGAAAAGAAATTTATCTGCGCACATTTTCTTGAGGGCCAGAAGTTTATTAAAAAAAAACCGAAAACGAAAACGAAAAAATGAATTTAGAAAATAATTATTTTAGAAAAATAAAGATATTTGAAAAATGTTTTTTTCCCGAGTTATAGAAAATCAATTTCAACTGTAAATGAACTACAAGCAAAAGGAGTGCTCAACAAAACGTGCGCACAGTGAAGCTACATTTACGTCCAGAAGCAAAACAAGGGGCCATCTCAGCATTTGCTCAATGGATCAGGGAAACTGGACAAAAACCTGATCGAGATGGGGGTCATTGACCCGGAAGCTGAAGTACATTTCTTGTTACAGGCGAATTAAATATTTTTTAAATGTATACAATGCAAACATAAACTAATTCATTATATATCTTTGTTTTGTTACATTAAACATTATTTTTCTTTTTCACGATCAGTATAGTCTCTAATTGTATAGAAACAGTTTTGCAGCAGCTTGATAGCTTGATGTAGCTTGACTATTTGAGTACATTTTCTTGAGCTCTGTAGGAAATACAGTTATCAGATAATCGATCTCTATGTTCTCGCGTTACACGAAGAGAAAGGCTTAGCTCTTACAATATTTAATCACGTAGTAGATAGAACTATATGCTATAGTGTAAAGTTCTTCGTCACATTCACGCAACTGTTTAGTTAAACACACGTATGGTAATGCTCGCTAAACGGGTCGTACCCCGTAATGAGTGCCATCTAGTGGAGATAACTAAACGATTCGTTGCGTTGACTAATACATCGAGTAATATTTCAAAACACATTGCAGTGAAAATAACTACCGAGTAGATGCTTTCCGTAAGTTACTAACGCTGTTGAGCACGCCTCATTAAGCAGGAAAGTGAAAGGGAATACTTTCTTTCTTTCCCTTCAGGCAGGTAGCAACTGGGGTTCCGGGGCGGTCATACATCCAAAGGCCTCATGGACTAGTACGTTCTTAACCTCGTTGACCTGACAGATGCTAGGCCAAACAGAACAGTTATGCACGCAGGCTGCCGATGTTTGGCTACCAACGGTAGTTCAATCATTCGTTTAGAATATAACTTTTTTTCCTTTTATTTAGCCTTGTTCGACTTATTTAGTCTTTCAAGGTTAAGAATATAACATAAAATCTTTTATAATCAATAAAAATTAAACACGCCATTTATATAGCATATAGAAATATACACAACGTTGATTTCTCACTCTTCACTTGGTTTCTATTACCATTTGAACTTGTCAGATTGCTGAGAACACGCGCGTACTAAACAGTGTTTAGGAAGTGTGACGACACGAAACGTAGATCTCACCAAATGATTTTATCTACGAAACAAGTACAGTACCACTGACTTGTTCAGATTCAAAATTTCATCTGAATAGATATGGGTATTAAAACACAGACTTTTTTTAAAAAAAAAGGTTGATGCTATAACTTTAACATAATAATTTGGCCACCTCTGTAGTGCGAACAGCAAGAATCGACTAGGAATCAAACAATGCGGGAAAGGGAGGTCCGATATTCCGAGAAGTTGAAAGTCCAGGGGATATGAGGAGATATACTATAGTATATGATTTATCTGTCAAAGGGAACGTACATATTAATTTAGGTATCCAGTAAGAGAAGGAGCTAACCGACAAAAATCAAATCATCGATTTATTGACGTTTTCAATGTGTTCGTAATCGAATACGTTCAGAAATCAGTATTTTGAATTTTGTGGGTTAGCTCCCTCTCTGATTGTGTGATGTCCGGACGTAAGTTTGAATACTTTTAGAGAGTGTTCAATTGTATAGGTTAACTACAATGGCTGGAAGCTGCTGACTGTCAGCTTGCTGGCAGCTCCACAAACAGTAATAAGAATTTTTTTCAGTGTTAATATTAGTTTTTAATTATCGATTAACGACAAGGAATGATTTGATAAAGTCCCTGGCACAAACGTAATTACAAGACCGAGATATTCAAAATAGTTATAAAAAATTAGAAGAAAAAAATAGAAACAAAAGTAATGATGTTAATAAAAGCTAAATGAATGCAATACTAGTATTAAAACAAAGGTAACCTTCCATTGTAATGTATTTATCTTAATTTTAAATAAATATTTAGGTTTAAATCAGATCTATCTGACGTAATACCACGAGTCGCGAAGCTAGGATTCTAAGATTGATCAGTCGCAGTTTATTATTGGCTAGCAGGAGGAGCGGTAACAAAAATCGAATAAATCTTTTGAGTTATACCACCCTGATTGGGGCATTTTACATAGTTCAATAGGACTGATTTTAATTTCACGAGTGGAATAGCCACTAATAATTTAGCCACCGCTGTATAGTATCTACTTATATGTATTATGTATTGTACGTATTTCAAATATACTACAGGTAGTCAATACAAATACTAGTGTAATAGTTCCTCTTACATGCAATTTTATTAATTATAATGAACTTAATAATGTTAATTATATAAAAAATAAATTGAAATAAATAAAGAAAAAATAAATTGAAATAAATAAAATAAAAAAATAAATTTAAATAAATACAAAAATATTAAGTTCAGTTCCTTAACATTTATTAATTAGTACTCCTTCACTTGCGTTTTTATTATATTTTATGGTTCCCCTTTTATTACCGGGACCCGTGTGCGTGTGTGTCGGTTGTGTACTTGGGCGCTGACTAACTTCTTAACGAAGTGAGGCCCACCAGAGCGTGCCGGATCGCTCGTGGCGCGGCGCGGCGCTTTGAGGGGCTTTGCCGTCCCCTGGCGCGCGGGGCCTTTACGCGGAGGGCCAAGTGTGCTCCAGCGGCGCCAGCCAGCACACGCGAATACGCGAAGGGGAAGGGGAGGAGAGGGTCGCGGCGCGGCCCGCTCGTCGTGTGTTTTCGGAGGCAGCCGCCGCCGCCGCGGGGCTGGCGCGCAGCCAGCCGCGTGACGTCACGCCCGACGGGAAGTGGTGGCGGTGGTGGTGGTGGTGGTACCGCCGGTCGGCGTTTAAGAGACCCGCGACGCAACAAGCGGAAGAGGGGGTGGTGGGGTGGGAGGGGAGGAGACGGCGGCGGGGTGGCGAGCGTGATAGAGGAAGGGGAGGTTTTGATTGATTGATTCGTGTTTCCGGGCGCGTCAACTACTCAGGTCATTAGTCCCGTGAGTGAAGTGTGTGTTTTTCTCGGGAGGTGGCGATGATCTTTTCCCCGCTGGATGGCGAGATCTGGCGCCGACCTAACGTCGACTAGCGGGGTTTTCCCCTCAACCAGGTATCTCCCACCAGCGAGGCACCGCCCCAGCCGGGACAAGCTGTAAGCTCCCGATCGGTCTCCCGGCGTGTGTGGTAGTGTAGTGCATGTTAGTGTAAGTGTGTGTGTGTAAGAGGAGAGGATAGGACAAGGAAGAGGAAGGAAAGATCGCGCGCGGTCCGTGGCCCGTTTGTTAGGGTACTGCTCCGGTATTCGCCTGGTGTTGATCGGAGAAACAGCGGAAAACTGCCGATCAGAGCAGCCGGCCGCTAGAATTCTCCTCCAGAGTGCGACTGAATGCGACCTAGCTGACAAGCTAGTGTCGAAAATCCTGGCGCCGTGGGGAGTGGATTACTAGGACCTCCCGGTCAGAGAGACTGCAGCGACATCAGGTTGATGCACTGAGCCATCTCTCAACAAGCGGTAGAGGGACAAGCGTGATAGGGGAGGGGCGGTGGGGGCGGTAGAGAGGCAGCGGGATGGTGAGGGCGGTGGGATGGCGGGAGCAGCGGGGAGGCGAGGGTGGCAAAAGCGATAGGATGGGGGGGCGGCAGAGAAGGCGGGGTGGCAGGGGCAATGCGGATATCAGAGATGGTGGGAGCAGCGGGGGTGCCGGGTGCGGCAGGGACGGCGGGATCGGCGGAGTGGCGGTGCCGAGAACAGACGTGGCGGGCAGGGACGGGTGGCCTGGGGTGGGGGTGAGAGACGTGACGGCGGGGGAGGTGAAGGGTAGTGAGGGTGACGGGGGCGAGGGGCGGCAGGGATAGCTGGAGTGGAGGAAGCATTGGCAGAGAGGGAAGCAACAGTCGGGTGGCAGGGGTGGCGGGGAGCCGAGGGTGGAAACGGCGGCGGTCTGGCAAGGCTGACGGCGGCGTTAGGGGCGGCATGAGGGGGGACTATGAGCGCGGAGGGGGGGTGGATGGCGGCGGGGGCGGAGAGAGTGGAAGGGGCGGTAGGTTGGCGAGGGCGGCGGGAGCGACGGGGGTGGCTAGGGCGGCGGGGTGACGGGGGCACAGAGCGCGGTGGGGCTGGCGGGGAGGGGGTGAGATTGGGGCCAACTAATATCGCAGCGGCCGACGGGGCGCATCGCCCCCGGGCAATGGGTGCGGCTGGTGGGCATCGCTTACACGATTGGCTCGACGCGGTTTCATTCAAGAAAATCGTCACATACACGAACTAAATGATAACGCTTTCGTGTTGCAGAAACTCCTCCACTTGTCGTTCAACAATTTTATTTGACCGTTTATTTGACAATCTTTCGAGGACCACAATGAATGGCACCACAGGTCACATGCGGCCCCCTGACAGGACAGCCCTGTTCTAGACCAATCAGAATGTGCATAGGTATGTGTTGCCAACCGATCTGAGCCTGTGTACCGGCTTAGGTAGCTCAGACATCAATTGATTTCACTGCAGTGAACCTGAGAGGGAGGTCCTAGGGTTCCACTCTCGACAGTGATTTTCGACTCTAGTCAGATAACTAGGCCGAATTCAGCCTCTGCCTGTACAAAGAGAATTCTAGCGACCGACTGGTTTGTGCGGTAGTTTTCCGTCGTTTCTCCAAACAACACCAGGCGCATGCCGGAGCAGTACACAAACAAACGGGCCGCGGACAGCGCGCGATCTTTCCTTCCTCTTCCTTGTCCGCACCCCTTACGTACTCAAATTTACACTAGCACGTACAACACTACCATAGAGGAAAGATGTACACCTTAGTCTATGACACTATCACACAAGACGGGAGACCGATCGGGAATTTGTCCAGACTGGGGCGGGGCCCCGTTGGTAGGAGATACCAAGTTGTGAAAACCCTGCTCGGCACCGAATCTCACTACTCAGGCGTGGTGGGGGGAGATCATTTCGAGTATTTGCTGATAGAATGTTTCTGAAAATTAAATATTTTTACATTAGTGAAGAGTATGACGGTTAATATTCGTTTTGGTGTAATATAATTCATTTAATATATGTGAATAAATGTTAAGCCTATTAGTGTGTAAATATAAATTTCCTGTGACTTGAAAACAGAACGCCCCACAGTGTTCATATGGTGATAGAATGGTAATACAAATCCAAAAGTTGAATTTTCAGAATCATACTTCACAGGATCATTTCTGTAGTATATTCTCTCCTCTCAAGGTGACAAACTTTGTAGAGACTCAACCACGATGAGGATGTGTAGCACCTCTTCCTGAGCGTGAGGCTTATGACAGGTCGGTGATTCACTGATCTGTCGTTAACGATGATCGTTCACCTGAAGTCTTCTGACTGAAGGGATGGAAGATGAGCATTCTGAGTGGTCCTTATCTAATTAAATAGAAGCATAATTTTATTCTTACAATCCAGTCGGCAATTTTAATAACGGTACTTTCGAAACACATCTAACAATAGTCAATCGCGATGGTTGTAATTGGTTTGAATTCCGAAATAGGAAGCGAGGACATCATAACCTGACAGGCTTATAGAATAGTAAGGAATTTCTAATGGACGTATCCGATTTTTAAGGAACGTAACCTTCCGAAAATACGATTCTTCGCATTGCTACTATATTCGTATAAAAGTATAAAACTATATTCGGTAATATAATTTAACTTCTTTTTCGGATGTGCTGTATCTTGCAACAGTTGTTGTTGTTGTTATTATTATTATTATTATTGTTATTATTATAACATGCAATAAAAGATGTAAACCGGAAAAGGGTAACACACAAATTTTACGTCTCATCCCTAAAATTGCTTGGCATTTTATTTCCTACGCATCACATCACTCGTTGATTAATGATTCTCGACGCGCCAACTGGTAAGGTAGTTAATCCCGTGAGCGTAGTACATGTTCTTTCCTCGAAAGGTGATGGTGATCTCCCCCCACCCCGCCTGAGTAGTGAGATTCGGTGGCGAGCGGGGTTTTCACAACCAAGTATCTCCCACCAGCAGGGCACCGCCTCAGCCGGGACAAGCTGTAAGCTCCAGATCGGTCTACCGGTATGTCTGGTAGTATAGTGCTTGTAAGTGTACGTGTGTGTAAAGGGTGAGGATAGGGCAAGGAAGAGGAAAGAACGCGCGCGGTCCGTGGCCCATTTGTTAGGGTATTGCTCCGGCATTCGCCTGGTGTTGATCGAAAATAACAACGGAAAACTACCGATCAGAGCAGACGGCCGCTAGAATTCTCCTCCAGACAGCGACTGAATTCGACCTAACTGACAAGCTGGTGCCGAAAATCTTGCCGCTGTCGGGACTAGAACCTAGGGCCTCCCGGTTAGAGGGATTGCAGTGACATCAGTTGACGCCCTGAGCCACCTCAGCCGGTGTGTCTCCGCTGTCTGGAGCAAGCGCTGTGTGTGTGTGGGCGTGGCCGATCTGCTTGACGGGGTCGGGGGTGGGGTGTGGAACCCTAGGACCTCCCGGTCAGAGGCGCTGCAGAGACTTCAGTTGATGCCCTGAGCCACCTCAGCCAGTGCGTCTCCGCTGCCTGGAGCAAGCGCTGTGTGTGTGTGGGCGTGGCCGATCTGCTTGGCGTGGTCAGGGTGGGGAGTGGAACCCTAGGACCTCCCGGTCAGAGGGACTGCAGTGACATCAGTTGATGCCCTGAGCCACCTCAGCCGGTGCGTCTCCGCTGACTGGAGCAAGCGCTGTGTGGTGTGTGGGCGTGGCCGACCTGCTTGGCGGGGTCGGGGTGGGGAGAGAAACCCTAGGACCTCCCGGTCAGAGGCGCTGCAGAGACTTCAGTTGATGCCCTCAGCCACCTCAGCCGGTGCGTCTCCGCTGCCTGGAGCAAGCGCTGTGTGGTGTGTGGGCGTGGCCGATCTGCTTGGCGTGGTCGGGGTGGGGACTGGAACCCTAGGACCTCCCGGTCAGAGGCACTGCAGTGACATCAGTTGATGCCCTGAGCCACCTCAGCCGGTGCGTCTCCGCTGCCTGGAGCAAGCGCTGTGTGTGTGTGGGCGTGGCCGATCTGCTTGGCGGGGTTGGGGTGGGGACTGGAACCCTAGGACCTCCCGGTCAGAGGCACTGCAGTGACATCAGTTGATGCCCTGAGCCACCTCAGCCGGTGCGTCTCCGCTGCCTGGAGCAAGCGCTGTGTGTGTGTGTGGGCGTGGCCGATCTGCTTGGCGGGGGCGGGGTGGGGAGTGGAACCCTAGGACCTCCCGGTCAGAGGCACTGCAGTGACATCAGTTGATGCCCTGAGCCACCTCAGCCGGTGCGTCTCCGCTGCCTGGAGCAAGCGCTGTGTGTGTGGGCGTGGCCGATCTGCTTGGCGGGGTCGGGGTGGGGAGTGGATCCTAGGACCTCCCGGTCAGAGGCACTGCAGTGACGATGCCCTGAGCCACCTCAGCCGGTGCGTCTCCGCTGCCTGGAGCAAGCGCTGTGTGTGTGTGGGCGTGGCCGACCTGCTTGGCGGGGTCGGGGTGGGGAGAGAAACCCTAGGACCTCCCGGTCAGAGGCACTGCAGTGACATCAGTGATGCCCTGAGCCACCTCAGCCGGTGCGTCTCCGCTGCCTGGAGCAAGCGCTGTGTGGTGTGTGGGCGTGGCCGACCTGCTTGGCGGGGTCGGGGTGGGGAGAGAAACCCTAGGACCTCCCGGTCAGAGGCGCTGCAGAGACTTCAGTTGATGCCCTCAGCCACCTCAGCCGGTGCGTCTCCGCTGCCTGGAGCAAGCGCTGTGTGGTGTGTGGGCGTGGCCGATCTGCTTGGCGGGGTCGGGGTGGGGACTGGAACCCTAGGACCTCCCGGTCAGAGGCGCTGCAGAGACTTCAGTTGATGCCCTCAGCCACCTCAGCCGGTGCGTCTCCGCTGCCTGGAGCAAGCGTTGTGTGGTGTGTGGGCGTGGCCGATCTGCTTGGCGTGGTCGGGGTGGGGACTGGAACCCTAGGACCTCCCGGTCAGAGGCACTGCAGTGACATCAGTTGATGCCCTGAGCCACCTCAGCCGGTGCGTCTCCGCTGCCTGGAGCAAGCGCTGTGTGTGTGGGCGTGGCCGATCTGCTTGGCGGGGTCGGGGTGGGGAGTGGATCCTAGGACCTCCCGGTCAGAGGCACTGCAGTGACGATGCCCTGAGCCACCTCAGCCGGTGCGTCTCCGCTGCCTGGAGCAAGCGCTGTGTGTGTGTGGGCGTGGCCGACCTGCTTGGCGGGGTCGGGGTGGGGAGAGAAACCCTAGGACCTCCCGGTCAGAGGCACTGCAGTGACATCAGTTGATGCCCTGAGCCACCTCAGCCGGTGCGTCTCCGCTGCCTGGAGCAAGCGCTGTGTGGTGTGTGGGCGTGGCCGACCTGCTTGGCGGGGTCGGGGTGGGAGAGAAACCCTAGGACCTCCCGGTCAGAGGCGCTGCAGAGACTTCAGTTGATGCCCTCAGCCACCTCAGCCGGTGCGTCTCCGCTGCCTGGAGCAAGCGCTGTGTGGTGTGTGGGCGTGGCCGATCTGCTTGGCGGGGTCGGGGTGGGGACTGGAACCCTAGGACCTCCCGGTCAGAGGCGCTGCAGAGACTTCAGTTGATGCCCTCAGCCACCTCAGCCGGTGCGTCTCCGCTGCCTGGAGCAAGCGTTGTGTGGTGTGTGGGCGTGGCCGATCTGCTTGGCGTGGTCGGGGTGGGGACTGGAACCCTAGGACCTCCCGGTCAGAGGCACTGCAGTGACATCAGTTGATGCCCTGAGCCACCTCAGCCGGTGCGTCTCCGCTGCCTGGAGCAAGCGCTGTGTGTGTGGGCGTGGCCGATCTGCTTGGCGGGGTCGGGGTGGGGAGTGGATCCTAGGACCTCCCGGTCAGAGGCACTGCAGTGACGATGCCCTGAGCCACCTCAGCCGGTGCATCTCCGCTGCCTGGAGCAAGCGCTGTGTGTGTGTGGGCGTGGCCGACCTGCTTGGCGGGGTCGGGGTGGGGAGAGAAACCCTAGGACCTCCCGGTCAGAGGCACTGCAGTGACATCAGTTGATGCCCTGAGCCACCTCAGCCGGTGCGTCTCCGCTGCCTGGAGCAAGCGCTGTGTGGTGTGTGGGCGTGGCCGATCTGCTTGGCGGGGTCGGGGTGGGGACTGGAACCCTAGGACCTCCCGGTCAGAGGGACTGCAGTGACATCAGTTGATGCCCTGAGCCATCTCTTCCGGTTTCATTGAGGGAGGTGAGGGTGATCTTCCTCAACTGAAGGGCAAGATTCGGCATCTGCGCTTGCCACCTACCCATCGGCTTGCGGGGTTTTCCCCAACCAGCTATCTCCCACCAGCGGGACACCGCGCCAGCCGAGAGAACTAAGCTCCCAACTTCTAATCTCCCGGTATTTGTGGTAGAGTAGTACATGTAAGGACAAGTGTGTGGAAGTAAAGGATGTGGAAGTAGGAGAAAAGGAAGGAGAGGTAACGAGAGATCCGTGACTGAGTTGTTAGGATTCTGCATCGGTATTCGCCTGGTATTGATCAAAAAAACAAACAAGGAAAACTGTCGATCAGAGCAGCCGGCCGCTAGAATTCTCCTCTAGACACAATCTGAGCCAGCTATGTCAAAAATTCTCCCACTGTCTGGCGTCAGACTCCCAGATCTTCTTGTGACCGGGAGAGATGGTTCAGTGCATCAACTGATGTCACTGCAGTCCCTCTGACCGGGAGGTAAGGAGGTAAGGACCTAGGTTCGAGTCCCGACGGCGGCAGGATTTTCGACACTAGCTTCTCAACTAGGTCGAATTCAACCGCTGTCTGGAGGAGAATTCTAGCGGCCGGCTGCTCTGATCGGTAGTTTTCCGTGGTTTCTCCGATCAACAGTACCCTAACATACGGTCCACGGACCGCGCGCCATCGTTCCTTCCTCTTGTCCTAGCCTCTCCTCTTACACACACACTTACACAAACACGCACTACACTGCCATATGCCGGGACACCAGACGGGAGCTTAGAGCTGGGCGGTGTCCCGCTGGTGGGAGATACCTGGTTGTTGAGAAAACCCCGCTCGTCGACGATAGGTCGGCGCCGGATCTCACCATCCAGCGGCGAAAAGATCACCGCCACCTCCCGAGGAAAATACACTCACTGCACTTACGGGACTAGTGGCCTCTGTAGTTGACGCGCCCTGAATCACGAAAAATCAATCAAAGGCATTGCGAATGTCTCATGGACTTCTTCCTCACAATTTTCAGGGACATACATCCTATGACGGTTGTTTTGACGGCGTTTGACTCGTTGCAAACAGCGCCCGACACGCGCGGCAAACAAGATTCGTGTGCGTGTCCGCAGCTGACGTCACCAACCTGTGCTGACACGCCTTAACGCAACGATCGTGTCTCTCGGGCTGAACGTTCAGTTGCCGCTCATCTTCTGTCAGCATCGGACTTCGCTGCCGGATTCGCTACTTCATTCGCTGGGTCTCGACATCTGTCCTTGCAAACCGGTAATGTACCAGTCAAGTGTATAACCAAACAGGGGTGAAAAAAGATGTGTCAGAAACAATGAAAAACAATAAGTGATTATCAAAAATGTGAATATCAAACAAAACGTATAATTATGGGTATCAATGTACGATCAGTTAAAATACCTATACAAATGAAAATTGTCAATAACACGCGTATCCAGAATAGTGAACTACGTCAGTTAACTAATAAAGTTGAAGATAATCACAAGCGTATTACCAGTCAGCGAACTAGCAATGTTACAAGTAGCTGACAGCACAAATCTTCTCTGAGAAATTAGGAGGCCTTAGCCCTACATGGGACTGTATAGACCAATAATAATAATAATAATAATAATAATAATAATAATAACTCCACCTAGGGAGTACACGACCTTGCAGTTGGTGGTGGAGCTTGAGTACCCCCATGAGCCTTAAAGCTATGTCAGTGGTAGCCTAGCTACCGGTAGGGCCTCCCTTGCTGAATGGGTTGAAGGTGAGGGGTCAGACGAAGAAGTACTCCATTTTGAGGAGAGTGGGATGTAAGTAGAGAGGGAAGGGTCATGAACCTTTGGACTTCCTGTTGTCGGCCCATAGAGGGTACAGGAGAGAAACTGGTTTGGCACACCAGGCCACTGATTATAGTGGAGGCCCGAACCTTGCATTAGCCAGCGAAGGAGGCTGCCTTCAGCAGTCAGTGAAAATCCCGTAGGGTTTAGTAATGCCGACTGGCGATCGGAGGGACCCCTTGCTGGGCCCTGCGGGGGGATGCCCCGAGGCCACTGTGGGTCGCAGTAACGGATGGCAGGAAACAACCCGAGGGTTAAGTGTGATCTGTGAACTCGAACTTGCGTCCTGCGAATCTTCAATTCAAACCAATGAGCAAAATGGATAGAACAAGCAATGTAATGAATCTTAACGTGCCTTGTTCTACCAATGTCCCATACCTGCTCAGAAACCGAGCTAATGTCACCTTGTCGACGTCTGGCCATCCCACGGATGCTAGTCCCAGGGACCCAGAGCCGGCAGTAGCTCGAAGCCATCGTCAGAGATGGACCCGGGATGAATTAAAGGAGGTGATGTGGTGCTTTTACTACGCAAAAGCGAAAAATGGGGGCTCTGAAATAGAAGTTTTCAAGGTATGGAGAGAGCGGAACCCAGATATGAGACCTACCCTAGACTCAAAGAAGCTTGCCAGTCAACGACGATACATACTCAGCAGTGGAAAATTCACAGCAGATCAACTTGCTGACATTGAGAGAAATGCGGAATATGTACTTCGCTCGAACAATCCACATGACGAACATGTAGAACTTGAAAATGATGATCCCGTGGAAGGTTCATCGCTTTCCAGTGAAACACACGTCAGTGGTGAAAACTCATCTGGCAATGAATTACACGATAAGGACATGATGCGAAATCTCCTTCGGCGCGAGATAGAGTTAGTCAACTTCCGTTTGAATCTCGCGAACCGTTGAGGAGAATATACGAAAATGCCAAAGCTAAAAGAGTGATAGAAACAGTGAATTCTGTCTTAAATGAGGTGGTGGAGACCCCAGGCAGAGATCTAGATATTACTGAAATCAATCACATATGCAACTGGATATCTAGTATCTCAGATAATTTTGGGGCCAGCCAAAAACACCGACGGCCGACAGCAAAACAGAGTAAACAGCTCTGTACCCCCATGGATGAACAGAATTATGAAACGGATAGCCGACACCCGGCGTGAAATATCATTCTTAGCTGAGGCATCTTCTAAATCAAAGCACACCTCTAAAGTTCAACGAAAAATATTCAATGTTGAACAAAAATACCAAATTGAAAATGACACCAGCAGGCTAATGGTAGTTGAGAAGCTAAAAGAGAAAATTCAAGCATGGGCTCAACGAATAAGAAGGTACAAACGTAGAATAGATTTCCGTGTACAGAACCGGTTGTTTGAAACAGACGCGAAGAGATTCTATCGCAATCTGACTCAAAAACCGAATGGCAAAGCTGTTACTCCTTCAAAAGATGACGTCGAAGCATTTTGGGCAGGAATCTGGGAAGAGAGCAGATCCTACAACAAAGACGCATCTTGGCTTCAATCTGAAGTTGATGCTGCCGATGAACTTGTAGAAACAGTGGAAGATGTTCACCAATTCTCGGAAGAGGACCTCTTCCAAGCAATTAAGAACATGGGAAACTGGAAGTCCCCCGGGATTGATAAGATCCAGATTTATTGGATTAAGAAATTAACAGCAATACATTCTCATCTAGCAAAGGCTGTTAATAAAATTTTTGAAAACCCAAAGGAAATCCCGGAATGGCTCACACGCGGTATCACGTATTTGCTACCCAAAGCGGGAGACAGCTCTTTGGCAAAGAACTACAGGCCAATTACTTGTCTGCCAGTACTGTACAAAGTTATAACTTCAGCTATAGCTGACAAAATGTATAGACATCTAGATAAGAATCATCTAATGCCAGCTGAACAAAAAGGATGTCGTAAAGGCTCTTATGGGTGTAAGGAAATCTTGCTACTGAATAAAGTCATCTTGAATGATGTAAAGAAACGCAAACGTAATTTGAGCATGGCTTGGATTGACTACCAAAAGGCCTTTGATAGTGTACCACACGATTGGATTTTGAAGACCCTGGAGATCTATCGATTTCATCCTAGACTTGTTGAGTTTTGCAAGGCTAGTATGAAGTCGTGGAGTACCAGGTTACTAATCCACAGCGGAAAGGAAGCAGTAGAAACCAGAAGTATTCAGATTAACAGGGGTATTTTTCAAGGAGATTCACTATCCCCTCTGCTGTTTTGCATTAGTTTGATCCCACTATCGAGACAGTTGTCGCAAGCTGACTTTAGTTTTAAGCTCCATGGTGATGAAAGGCCAGTATCACATTTGTTTTACATGGATGATCTGAAAGTGTTTGCCAAGAATGAAGCGATTCTCTCCCAAATGCTGTCTGTCGTGAATGACTTTAGCAATGACATCTGCATGAAGTTTGGTCTTGACAAGTGTGCAAAAATCAATTTAAAAAGAGGGAAACTCACAACGTCTGAGAACATTGAAATTGATACGCACACTGTGATTCAAGATCTTGAGCCAGGTAAAACTTACAAATATCTGGGCATTGAAGAATGTGAAACCATCTCGAATGACAGAATGAAAGAGAGAATTCGTAGGGAGTATTATAGAAGAGTGAGACTGGTCCTGCAGTCCGCTCTGAATTCCAGGAATAAAATATCTGCAATAGGTAGTTTGGCGGTACCTGTAGCCGAATACAGTTTTGGACTAGTGGACTGGACTGAGCAAGAAATTCGCACCATGGATCGAAAAACCAGAAAACTGCTGACAATGCATCATGTTTCCCACCCTCGAGCTGATATACATAGACTTTATGTGGCACGTAAGGAAGGAGGAAGAGGCCTCAGACAAATTGAGGCCTCCTGGCACAACGCAATAGTCGGGTTGGGTAAGTATGTAGTCAGCCATCAAGACGACCCTCTAATGAGGCAGGTCATGAAATCTGACCGAAGAATGGGAAACAGAGGCATTGTTAGTGTAGCAAGAAACATTGCGAAGAAAACTAGGCAAGACACGTCGAATAACACAGACACTGAACTTCTGATGCTGCTAAACATGAAGTGTGAGACACAAAAAATGTTAAAGAAATCGTGGAGAGACAAACCACTCCACGGTCAATACCTAAAAAGAATGGACAAGGTGCAGATCAATAAAGATCAATCATTTATGTGGCTTAAAAGGGGAAGGATGAAGCCAGAATCGGAAGCACTTGTAATAGCTGCCCAAGATCAGGCCTTGAGAACACGACATTATGATAAAGCGGTTCTCAAAATTTCCCAAGATGACAAATGCCGCATTTGCCTGGAGCAAGTAGAAACCATTTTATCATATTGTCTCAGCTTGTCCAATCCTAGCAAAGACCGAATACCTTAAAAGACATGACAGGGTGTGTAGCTACCTCCACTGGCAGATCTGTACCGCCCTCGAAGTTCCAAACACATGCCCCAAGTGGTACGAACACTCACCGAAACCGGTGACGTCTGTTGGATTGTGTACGATATTGTACGACCAACAAATTCAAACTGATCGCACAATAGCGGCAAACAAACCGGATATAGTTATCCGGGATTTGGCCAAAAAATCGTGTTTACTTATCGATGTTGCTGTACCTTGCGATCAAAACGTCGTTACCAAGGAGGCAGAGAAACGTCTTAAATACAAGAGTTTGGAAATCGAGATCAGCCGAATGTGGGGCGTAAAAGCACAGGTCGTCCCGATACTTATCGGAGCTCTGGGATTTGTTCCGCAAAATTTGAGTAAGAACTTGTCTAAACTCCCAGGTAATTCAAAAGACTGGGAAGTGCAAGAAATTGCTTTATTTGGAACAGCCCACATTTTGCGTAAAGTATTGTAGAGGCACTGATAGTCACCGAATCTGCTCCTTAGGTAGCTGGTTGCAACCTGGAGTAGATTTTATATTCAGCCGACTCATAAGATCTTTAGTCGTGATGTAATGGAATAATAATAATAAAAATAATAATAATAACAATGGGGACAGGGTGTGTAGCTACCTCCACTGGCAGATCTGTACCGCCCTGGAAGTTCCGAACACATGCCCCAAGTGGTACGAACACTCACCAAAACCGGTGACATCTGTTGGATTGTGTACGATATTGTACGACCAACAAATTCAAACTGATCGCACGATAGCGGCAAACAAACCGGTTATAATTATCCGGGATTTGGCGAAAAAATCGTGTTTACTTGTCGATGTTGCTGTACCTTGCGATCAAAACGTCGTTACCAAGGCGGCAGAGAAACTTCTTAAATACAAGAGTTTGGAAATCGAGATCAGCCGAATGTGGGGCGTAAAAGCACAGGTCGTACCGATAGTTATCGGAGCTCTGGGATTTGTTCCGCAAAATTTGAGTAAGAACTTGTCTAAACTCCCTGGTAATTCAAAAGACTGGGAAGTGCAAGAAATTGCTTTATTTGGAACAGCCCATATTTTGCGCAAAGTATTGTAGAGGCACTGACAGTCACCGGATCTGCTCCTTAGGTAGCTGGTTGCAACCTGGAGTAGATTTTATATTTAGCCGACTCATAACATCTTTAGTCGTGATGTAATGGAAAAATAACAATGATAATAATTTATATTATTATTACCATCATTATCATTATTATTAATATTATTATTATTATTATTATTATTATTATTATTGTTGTTGTTGTTGTTATAGTTTCCGTTTAAACGTGTCTCACAACTTTAAAACTTTAGACACAAGATTTTCATTGATTTAAAAAAAATTATTGACTCTGATCACATCAAAGGTTAAACCTGACAAACCTTTTTTCAACTATGTCTTATTGTAATGCATCGTTGGTGTTCTAGTCACGCAGGATGCAGATGGCACCAGGCATTCAAAACTGACTGCGTTGCCATGGAGGTCGACGCAAACGAAGAAATAAGCGGTGGGCAAAGAGTGCCACATCTTCAAACAATTCTCATCACTGTTGCAGGTGACCTATTTTTTCTCGCTTCCTATGTACTTGCGTAGTAAAGAAAAAGTATTGTAATATTCCAGCGAAAAGTGCCGATTGGCAGACACAAAAATATCTTTAATATTTTAGTTATAGAAAGACTTCGATTTTTTTTGTTTGAACTTTTGCATTATCGATACTTCATGGTTTTCAAGGAACATGAGTCATGCAGCATTCTCTTAAACGACTTTCACAGTATTACTTTTTACTTTTAATCCGTAATAACAAATTAAAAGTAAATGAAAATAAAACAGTTTCAATGCAGTTTTCCATATCAAATAAAAAATTCTGTACTCCATTGAAAATGAACGGTGTGCCATTGACTGATGTTAATGTAACAAATTTTTTAGGTCTATCAATTCAGTCAAACCTCAAATGGAATGCCCACTTAAATGAATTAAACACAAAATTAAGCTCATTATGCTACGCGTTCAGAATTCTTTCAAATTCCGTCAGCCTTCATACAGCTCGTTGTGTATATTTTGCCAATGTTCACTCCCGCCTGAGATATGGCACAATATTTTGGGGAAACACATCTTATAGTTCACAGACTTTCAGATTACAAAAAAGAATTGTACGAATAATAAGCAAATCCAACCTACGTGATTCTTGTAAGTCACTCTTTATTAATCTAGGAATTTTACCATTACCTTGTCTCCTGATTTACGAATCAGTAGTTTTTGTCAAAAATGACTTACTTGAGAACGGGAATATATTTTCAGCAAACGCCGATGTCTATAAGTATAACACACGACGTAGTAATCATATTCACCAGGTGGCAGTATCAACAGCTCACTACAAAAAATTCACATACAATTCATGTACATTACTCTACAACACTTTGCCAGAAGACATTAAACGATTAAATTCAATAGAAAAGTTTAAGTCACAAGTAAAATCTTTTCTGCTGCATAACTGTTTCTATACAATTCGAGACTATACCGAGCATCAAAAAGGAAAGTAGAATTAATTTTAACAATGATAGTTAATGTAATTATTTATCATTTGGACTGTATAATTCTAAAGAACCTGTAACAAGTATTGTACCACAGTTTCTGGGTTGATGGCCCCCATCTCGATCAGGTTTTTCGTCCAGTTTCCCTGATCCTTGAGCAAATGCTGAGATGGTCCCTTGTTTTGCTTCTGGACATAAATGTAACTTCATTATTTGTGCACGTCTTTTGAATTTCAGTGGGAAATATAGTTATTCAAATTATCGTTTTTCATGTTAAAAGCAAAAAGTATTATTCTTTCATGAAGAACATGAGGGTTCAGGGCAGGAATTTATAGCTAATTTACCTTTGAAAATATATTTTATTATATAGGAGCGAATATTTTGTCAACAAAACTCGAAAAAAAACCTCTCTTTTCTGTATTCAAAATTCGACTAGAATATGGTTTAAGATAGAGACCACAGAATTATGAAAACGTGCACAAAATTCACTTCTCCTCATAGCTCGTCATACGCAGTTTTTAACTGTTTTTGACGTAAATAAATAAATAAATAAAAAATAAATAAATCCAACAACTGAATTTAATCAAAAACGATGGAGTCATTTTTTTGAAAATTTGGAAAAAGTCCCTTGGACTTCATGTAAAGTACCCCTCAAAAATTAAAATATCGATTTGAAATTGGAGGGGTCGTGACACCAACCAGATTGATTGAGGAATATCAATTTTAGAGAAAAGTGGCTAAAACATTTAGCCGCTAACGTTCTTCACAGACGGACGGACAGACGTTTTACAGCCATTCAATTTTTCGGTATCAAGGACCCACAAAACATGAATTCTGGAGTGTATCACATAATAGAGAATCTACTTTCTTAATTTAGCAACTAGATGTATCCCCTTTTTCGTTACCAGAGCTCTGTAATAAAAATTTGTCTGCCGAAAATTCGCATGGCATTACATAACTTCCTCTCTACTCCTTAGCAAGAAATTAAAAACACCATATGAACAAATTTTTATTATATTATTTTGGTGAAAAACGATTCGCTCCTCATAGCAGTTTACTAGCGATTTATCTTCTATAACATCCAGAATCTTGTGCTTCTTGGGAGACAAAGTTCTGAGAATATATCTAAGAATTACCAAAGAATAACTATAAATGTTCAACAAAGAGTAAAAAAAAACAAATTTTATGCATTTTACGACAGTCTTGCTTAGTTAGTCGCAAAAGATGCAAGTCATCTTCCAAGTTTTCAAGACCGCTTCCAATCTTCTAAATATGAACAACGTCCAAGTGACAAAAACGCAGGGACGAAATTGGCTAACTAGAAAAAGCACTTTCTGTAGGAATATGTGTCTCAGAGAAACGATTATTACTAATGCTCAGAAAAATTGGGAAATCTCTTATATTTCATTTGAAACGATTCACTCTTTATAGATACATTAACCGTTAACTGGTGACGTGCCTTCAAACTTCTCTTACCGGTAACGTGCGGTCTGTGAGACCTCAAAAGTTTTAGCAGATTATTTTCGGTGTTGCAGTTCGTGTTGACTTGACAATTTTGATCACGTTAACCATGCTATAATAAACAAGAAAATAAAAGGATTTGTTGTTAATATGTAAAATTAAAATAATATAATTATTTATTACTCGTCGACTAAATTTCTGGCTATAATTTGTTCCATACTCTTTCTTCACTATATATTATCATAAGAACTCGTAGAATGGTTTAAAATATTATTAATTACATTGAAAAATTGTTCATTTAAATACGACAATGCATCGTTACACCAAAATTATTCATTAATAACAAAATTGCAATGCTTATTTACTGTGGGAAGAAAAGTCTCACTACTGGTGATGTGAGGTCTGCGAGACCGCTCCGATACTTCAACTTGACCCTCAAAGGACGAACGGCTGTCACTGGATCCGCTGCCCCGCGGGTGAATGAAGCTTAGAAAGAGATAGGAAGGAATTGTGAAGAAAAACTTGTTGCGACGAACCAGAAAGGAATGCTAATCGTTTATTTTTCCTCACCGGTCTCAGAGACCGCAGGTCACCTGGTAAGGATCAAGCAGCAGCCATGATATAAATATTCCTTTTGTTTCAGTGAGTTTGTTGAGCATTCTGCGCTTCCACAACCTAGAATCACTCTGGGAACTAACGATAAAGATTAGCGAAAATGCTGATTGGGATGAAACGTCCGAGATACAGAGAATGGTCCAGATATCCTATGTCGCCGTGGGAATCGTGTCATATGTGCTGTTCGCTTTCCTCTTCGAGAGATGCCGTCGCAAGATCTGCTTGTACTTGGTGTGCACCTCGCAGTTGGCGGCGTCCGTTCTCCAGCTCTGCACCAACTCCTACTGGCTGCTCCACGTCTCAAGGGCTACCGCAGCTGTCAGCGATGTCGGAACGCGAATGTTTTGTGTCATCTACGTGAGCGAGATCGCCCCCGACGAGATACGAGGGGCCTTGGTGGCAATTCACTCTCTTATTTTTAATTTATGTTTATTACCGTCACTTGCCATGAACTTTTTAGAAGTCCCTTACATATCCTTATATTATTCTTGGATATCAATGGTTGTAAGTGTACTTGTTGCAATATTGACTTACGCGGCTGTACCTGAAAGTCCCATCTACTCTCTTCGCAGAGACGACACGGCGGGTGCGAAACAATCCTGGACGTTTCTGCTTGGCAATGATACACACGTGTCTCGAGTGATGACCAATAGAAAAAAGATCCTTAAAGACACGCGATCCGATGCACAAACCACCACCAGTGTGTTTCGTGAGTGCATAAGTCGACGATCATTGAAATTTACTTGCATGATTATTGCGTTATATTTCACACGTGTTACTGTTCAGTATATGGAACCATACTTGCGTTCAGTACTAACTTACGGGTGGATGTCTATTAACCAGTATTACTATTTACTTACTGTTATTATTTTAGTAAAAGTTGTGGGTAATCTGCTTGGAATTGTACTGTGCGATCGTGTAGGACGTAAAAAACTACTTCTTATCTCTACATTTGTTTGCTCCATATTCTTAATCGCAACTGGGATTCACATCGGGGACACTGATTATGATATTATGAAGAAAACTGGATTATTGTCGCTAGTGTTTTTGTGTGTATATACGATCACCTTTTATCTCGGAGTAAGCATATTACCAGAAGTGTTAGTAACCGATATATTCCCCCCGAAAATTCTCAATACCCAGATGGTAGTTTTTGGCAGCTTTCAACTTTGCATTGACTATGTTTTTCTTCAACCAATGTTCCTGCCGTTTAAAGCCGCCGCCCAGATGCACGTTCAGTTTTGTTTGTATGGAGGATTGTCGTGCGTTGTGGCTGTCTTGATGATAAAATTGCTTTCAGAGACCAAGTGTCGGCCTCCGGGCTTCCAGTATATAGACACTGAGGAGAGAGTTTTATTCAGTTCGTTGCGAGATGGAGGAGAATAGCTCGTGATCTGGACGGAAGACTCTGTTTTAATCGGCCTGCGCTTGGGAGCGGACAGCGATGACAGGGAAGAGAAAGGCATATTGTAGTTCATTGGTGGGCTAGATCATTCAACTACAGCGATACCAAGCAAAATTCCGGAAAATATACGTGAGTGTCATAACCGAACGTACTAACTTACATACACACACATACAAGAAAAAAACGGGCTAAAATAGCACTTATTTTCTCGCCAGTACTTTCACGCAAAAATTACTCAAATTTTCGAAAAATTGTGCATGACCTTATTTCAAAATCTATCTGTAAGGAACAAATTTCATTACGGAAAAATCTCTATCTTTAATATTTTAGTTGTAGGAAGACGCAATAAAAATTGTGAACTTCTCGAATTCTCGAAAAATCGGTATTTCATGAGACCTGCACCATTCTCTTAAACATCTTTCACACTATTCAACAACAAAATTTAACTAAAAAACGATGGATCCTTTTTTTTAAATTTGGAAAACGTCCCAGGTGCTTCATGTAAAACACCCCCTTCCAAATTAAAATATCGGTTTCAAATGGAAGGGGTCGCGACATAATCCAGATCGATCGGGGAACATAAATTTTGGAGAAAATCGGCTGAACGGTTTAGCCCCTAGCGTTGTTCACAGAAGGAGGGGCAGACATTTTGCCGTCATTCAGTTTTTCGGTATCAAGGACCCACAAAACAGGGATTCTGGCTAGGCCACGGGATAGAGGAGGATTTTTTTCTAAATTTAGCAAGTAGATTTATTCACTCTTTCATTACCAGAGCTCTGTAATAAGAATTGTTCTGCCGAATATTCGCCGTTTTTTCGCGCAGCATTACATACTTCCTCTCTACTCCGTAGCAAATTAAAAACAACACATGAAAAAAGTTTTATTATCTTATTTTGGTGAGAAACGATTAGCTCTTCAGAGCAGTTTCCTAGCAATTTATCTTCTATAACATATTTCTTGGGAGCCAAACTGTTCAGAGTTTTTCTAAAAATTACCAAAGAAAAATATATTTTTTTCAAAAAATCGTCGAAAAACGAATTTTAAACATTTTACGACAGTCTTCTTTAGTTAATCGCAAAAGATGCAAGCTATCCTCCGAGTCTTCAAGACCGCTTCCAATCTTCTAACTGTGGACAAGGTCCAAGTAACATAAAAGCTGGAACGAAATTAGCTAATTAGAAAAAAAACTCTTTTTGTGGGAATATGTGTCTTCGAGAAACGATTATTGCTAATGCTCAGAGATATTGGAAAGTCTTTTCAAGTCCATTTGAAATGACTCATCCTTTGTAGCAGGGTTTTCCAACTGGCGTCCCTCGGGACGCATTTGGCCCGCCGGATATTTTTGTGCTCCTTTGAAAAATTGAATCGGTGGAAAATTGAATGAGTGGAAAAACAGTACAACTCCGAAGGCTCTGTCTCATGGTAGAAAGGAGTGTCCACGAACTCTAACAATGAACGTTATGTAGACACTTGATTACTAGATACTAGATTTCTTCTTTCAACTGAACAAACAGCAATGATAACTGCCTCCAGTATTCACATTGCAGGCATTGCTATAGAGTCGTACGATTATGTCGAACACTAGCTCCAAGAAGAAGAACATAAGCTATTGGAATGAAGAACAATATAACTCCAGGAGTTATATCGTTCTTCTACTCAGTTAAAAAAACGTCAATTTTGGAGTTGTACGGTTTTTCCACTCACCGATTCAATTTTATTATAACAAGGAAATACAGTACAATTGCACAATTCATCTTCTTTTTATGTGATGATATATTAATTTTCTCACTGTATGTACATTAATAATTAAGTATGTTGAGTAAAAGTCGTATCGAATAAACATTAGTGTCAATATAATCTCAGTAGCTAGGGTAAAAACCATCTTAAATTATGGTGTGCCCCGCGGATTTACTAGAATTTGATTTGTGGCACAACAGTCCATATACGTTGGGCAGCCCTGCTTTATAGACACTAAGCAGCCATGATACGAATATTCCTTTTGTTTCAGTGAGTTTGCTGAGCATTCCGCACTTTCATCAATCAAGTATCACGCTCGCAATTAACGATAAAGATTAGCGAAAGTGATGATTGGGACAAAAGATCTGAGGTACAAAGAATGGTCCAGATATCCTATGTCGCCGTGGGAATCGTGTCATATGCGCTGTTCGCTTTCCTCTTCGAGAGATGCCGTCGCAAGATCTGCTTGTACTTGGTGTGCACCTCGCAGTTGGCGGCGTCCGTTCTCCAGCTCTGCACCAACTCCTACTGGCTGCTCCACGTCTCAAGGGCTACCGCAGCTGTCAGCGATGTCGGAACGCGAATGTTTTGTGTCATCTACGTGAGCGAGATCGCCCCCGACGAGATACGAGGGGCCTTAGGTGGCAATTCACTCTCTTATTTTTAATTTATGTTTATTACCGTCACTTGCCATGAACTTTTTAGAAGTCCCTTACATATCCTTATATTATTCTTGGATCTCAATGGTTGTAAGTGTACTTGTTGCAATTGTCACTTACGCGGCTGTACCTGAAAGTCCCATCTATTCTCTTCGCAGAGACGACACGGCGGGTGCGAAACAATCCTGGACGTTTCTGCTTGGCAATGATACACACGTGTCTCGAGTGATGACCAATAGAAAAAAGATCCTTAAAGACACGCGATCCGATGCACAAACCACCACCAGTGTGTTTCGTGAGTGCATAAGTCGACGATCATTGAAATTTACTTGCATGATTATTGCGTTATATTTCACACGTGTTACTGTTCAGTATATGGAACCATACTTGCGTTCAGTACTAACTTACGGGTGGATGTCTATTAACCAGTATTACTATTTACTTACTGTTATTTTTTTAGTAAAAGTTGTGGGTAATCTGCTTGGAATTGTACTGTGCGATCGTGTAGGACATAAAAAACTACTTCTTATCTCTACATTTGTTTGCTCCATATTCTTAATCGCAACTGGGATTCACATCGGGGACACTGATTATGATATTATGAAGAAAACTGGATTATTGTCGCTAGTGTTTTTGTGTGTATATACGATCACCTTTTATCTCGGAGTAAGCATATTACCAGAAGTGTTAGTAACCGATATATTCCCCCCGAAAATTCTCAATACCCATATGGCAGTTTTTGGTAGCTTTTCAACTTTGCCATTGACTTACGTTTTTCTTCACCCAATGTTCCTGCCGTTTAAAGCCGCCGCCCAGATGCACGTTCAGTTTTGTTTGTATGGAGGATTGTCGTGCGTTGTGGCTCTTTTGATGATAAAATTGCTTTCAGAGACCAAGTGTCGGCCTCCGGGCTTCCAGTATATAGACACTGAGGAGAGAGTTTTATTCAGTTCGTTGCGAGATGGAGGAGAATAGCTCGTGATCTGGACGGAAGACTCTGTTTTAATCGGACTGCGCTTGGGAGCGGACAGCGATGACAGGGAAGAGAAGGACATATTGTAGTTCATTGGTGGGCTAGATCATTGAACTACAGCGATACCAAGCAAAATTTCGGAAAATATGAGTGAGTGTTAGAGCCGGACACACAAACTTACACACACCATACACACAGTAAAAAAACTAGAGGTGATAAAACAGCACGTTCTTTCTCGCCCGTACTTTCACGAGAAATTACGCGAAAAGTACTCAAATTTTCGAAAAATAGTGAGAGTGTAATTTCAAAATATATCCTTAAGGAACAGATTTCATTAAGGAAAAGAATCTCTATCTTTAATATTTTAGTTGTAAGAAGACGCCGAAAACATTTTGAAGTTTCGGAATTTTGGAAATATTAGTTTTTCACGAGACCTGCACCGTTCTCTTTAAACGTCCCTCACACTACCCACCAAAAAATAATAAAAAACGATGGAGCTATATTTTTAATTTTAAAAAAGTCCCAAGGGCTTCCTGTAAAGTACCCCTAAAATTAAAATACTGGTTTCAAATTCATGGGATAGCGACATCAGTCAGATCGATTGGGAAATATCAATGTTGGAGAAAATTAGCTGAACAATTTAGCCCCTAGAGTTGTTCACAGACGGACAGACAGAGGACAGACCTTTTGAGAGCGTAGGCTTCCGCGGCGGGAGCCAGTACTTACGTGGCTATTCGGGAGATGCAGCGTCCAAGGCACAGGTGCCAACGTTTCGGGCCGCAATGCTGCGACTTTGCGGATTCGATGGTGTAACGGTTAGCGTACCGGACTGTTATACCCAAGTTCGCGGGTTCAAATCCGATCGAAGCCGTGGATTTTTAAGGGCGAAAAAATCCTTCATACGCCTTCCTTCGGAGGGGAAGAAAAGCCGGCTGTCTCATGTTAGTAGATTTACTTGCATGTAAAAGATCCTCAAGCCTAAATGACGCCTCTGCGCCAAATCCAAATCGCCTGTTTCGTCGCCCGAGATAATACCTTCTTTCTCCGCTAGGTGGTGAAAGGAAGCGTAGTGAAATTTGCGTGGTCAGACGGAAGAGCGGGCCTGATGGCCCAAGTCTCGCCACGTAAAATAAGGCATTAACTTAACCTAACCTTCATTAGGGCGTAGTAGTGCGCCCATTGCTACGCGCTGATGTCGGCCGCGGCCGAAACGTGGGCACCTGTGCCTTGGACGCGGCGTCTGCCGGATAGCCACGTAAGTACGGATAGACCTTTTGTTGTCATTAGATTTTTCGGTATCAAGGACTCACTGTACATCAGACCTGCGCAACGCCTGCTCCCGCGGGCATTCTGCACTTGCGAGCCGCTCGCCTGCCCGTGGCAGCGCCGAAAGTGCACGTAGTGGGGAGTAGGAAGCTTTGCGGGGAGGGGAGAAGTCTGACGTAGCACGACGCGGCGCGTAGATTGAATGCCTGGGCGTCTAATACAATGATCCATGCTTCAAAATTATATGCCCATTTGTTTAAATGGATTATGTCTAGTATTTCAAGTTACCAGGGTCATAATTCACAGTTTACGTTCTGTGCACTATTGTATATCCAACTTTGTATCCACCACTGTATTTTTCATTTTCTAATTTTTTTAAAGAAAATAACATGCTCATTGCGACTCTTAAGCAATATTTTAAAACAATAGCTTTAAAATATATGCTTATATATAAGAAAAAAATATTATTTAATTCTATCTAACCCGAAATTGCAATTTAATAATTGATTGTTCACCAGGAATGTTATAATCTCCAAATCATAAAAAAATGAACAAAATCATGAGAGCAATCTCTCACATCAAGATTGACTAGATTGACATCAATAGAATATGTGACAATTCCAAGAAGGGTAATATTTAATAGCACATTTGTGACCATTTTTCTCCATTATGAAACTGAATAAAAGAGATCAACGAGCAAACTTTTGTGACGATATGTTACGGACAATCATAAGATAATCATGAGTATTGGTTAAATAGAATGCAAAGGGCTTTATATTTTTATACGATCTCGTACACGACTCGTCTCTCTTGTCATAAATTAAAACAGAAAATAATCATGATTTTCTTAAGAACAGTATGTTTTTGCTTTGAGAGAACCGTCTTATTCAATTAAACATAATTAATAAAAATAGTTTATTGCTGTCATCATCAAACAAAAACAATTCAGTATCAAAATTTTGTTTTTAGCACAACACTAAATCTGTGATTACATCGTAGCAAAGCGAATTACATTATAAACCCTACAAGCAATTATAATACTTGGTGTCGAAATCTAATATGTATAATTCGTTGTAGTTTCATATTTGGCCCTGTCATATACCGAGAACAAACATTTTCAATATAATACAAAATAAAATATTACTTGAACTGTATAAGACCGTCATGTTCTTGCCGATTGCTCTTTAAATTTACGAGCTATCTTTCGAATTGCGCATTCTGATTGGTGGTCCCCACTCCTAGATTGGGTCTCATCCCCACCCTTCATCGATTTTCTCATTTGCACCCGAGTTGCCCGCACGCAGCTCCTGAGGTCAGTGAAAGTGCAAAATGCTGTGCAGGTCTGCTGTACATGGATTCTGGCTACACCACGAGTTAGAGGATTTTTTTTCTAAATTTAGCAACTGGATTTATCCAGTTTTTCGTTACCAGGGCCCTGTAATTAGTTTTTCTGCGGAAAATTCGCTGTTTATTTCGCGCAGCGTTACCTAACTTTCTACTGCCCAGCGAGAAAGTAAAGAAACATTTCTGATCATTCTCAGCGACCAGACTCGCGTAATACTACTTCCTGTACTGCCAAATTCTGAGAAGAAACTCTACCGATAGTAGACCTACACCGATACTAGGTCGATGCCGATACTAGGCCGATACCGAAACTAAGGTCCGATTAAATTAAGAAGGTGATTGACAGTTCTGTGTGACGTCAGGACGCCTCTCCCGTTTCCATGGCAGCTGCCAACCAGAGAGACAAAACGTGACGTGTCAGGTCGCTCAGTTGCCACTGCCGAACACGGGGAACATTTGAGCATCGCACAGCGACTTCCCTGCCGCGTTTCTGCCTGTGCTGCGCGCGCAATGTGTACTGTGTTGTGATGAGTTGCGTTGAGGTTAGGCTTTTGTCGTATTTTTTACACTTTTACACGTATTTTTTAAAGTGTTTGTTTTCGTGTTCCGGTAACACGTGCTCAGTGGTTTGCGACCTGGCAACGTCGCTCCCATCCACTCACAAATGTCAATCACCTTCTTAATTTAATCGGACCTTAGGCCTGTTATTGTGAAGTATCTTCCGTGCCGGCAGACGAAAAGACAACGATGGACAATGAATGCTGGAGGCGTCACTGGATCTCTTTGACAGTTTATCGCTAAGGCGTTTCTATTAAACAACTTAAACACATGTTGATCACAACGTCATTGTGTGACGTCGATTATCCGAACTAATTGGGACCAGGCACAGTTCGGATGTTCGATTATTCGGATAAAAGAACATGTCTATGTAGGCTCCCTTTGCACTAAAGGGCGGTGCGTTTTCTGTCAACCATGAACATTCCGAGTGAGTGACAGCTATTAAGCATTTACGATCGGTTGTTTGACAATGTACCGTTAGTTCCCATGCACTTAAAGGTGGTGCAAAGAATTTTTTCTGCTAATTAACATTCCGAGTTGATAAGGATTTATTGTAGGATTTGTCGAAGTTCACTGAAGTCAGATGATTGACTATAGTACAGTATCTCATCAATATTTTATCACTGCCAGTCATATCACTATTAATTCTCAATATTCAGTATTACAAAAGAAAATGAACACGTATAGTTAAGGAGTAGGATTTTTTTTGCGACGTATCAAAATAACTGAATTGCTACATCATTGATGAAGAGATAAAACAAGACATCTGCGTCAGTTTAATAATAAGTTGATGAGATGACTTCTTTCATTCCTTCATCTCCCGTCAACAATACCACATCAGAATTCCCACAATACACGATTGCTGATTTAAAAGATTAAAAGTAAGCAATTAATTGTAAGTTAACACTAAAGCTACGGAGATGTGCATGAACTTGATGAGCGTATTTTGAAAATGAATTAAAATTGATTTTTCAAGATCTGGTAGAAGAGGATTTGAGTTATGAAACAATATTAATGTAAGATACATTTATGAAAAGAACATGTGTAAAGATAAATACAAAACAAAACAAATTCACTATTTTCAGTTATTATGACTCTTTGATGTTTTTCGCGGGTTTTAATGACTGTTGAATCCACAATCTATCTCTTCTAACGCAGGCTTGCAGTCGAAGCTTCAATGCCACTTCACAACGATACTGTAGTTAAGGGTAGCACCATTTTAAGGATGAAACGAAGTAGAAAGGTTTATAGTTTGAATTATACAATTTTAATGATTTAGATATTTAAAAAATATACATTTTGATGAATTGTAGATACGTTTGTCGCCCTTAAATCTCGAAAAGTGTTTTATAAAATACATGCATTTGTTAATTAGTTATTCCTCGTTTTAAATTATTTATTTTAAAATTATTTTTCAATTATTCTGAACTACATGTAGTTTTAATATATTATAAATAAATGCCATCGTGCAAATATATTTGTATTTTTAGTAAAAAAGTATAAATTATTTAGTAATATATATTTTTATATTTAATTTATGAGAGGGGAGGTGACACCCTTAGTTTTGCCCCGGATGTCATCAGCTGAGGCTACGACACAGCTTTACATCTTGACAGGGGGTCTTCATTCCGCCACGCGTGATGTTTTGTAAACAAATTTAAAATTAATAAAATATTAAACCTAATGGCTCATTTTCTATTGTAATTATAGGAAAAACTAATATAGTATTGTTATTGCAAAATAAGATAATAAAAATCTTGTATTTGTGAATGTATTTTATAAACAAAATGGAAAGTGTTTTCAGAATTGCCGTTGTTTTGATCTACTGAAAAAATAAATATACTAACATAAAAACTTAGTTTACAACGCTGTTATTTATGTCCAGGAATTTACAGGTGTTTCATTTTAAATGATTAAAAGTTTGCAAAGACAATGGACTCACTAAGGAAAATAATAATGTCACTGCAGTTCATTTGCGAATAAATAAAACTGGAATGTATCTGTGATTTCGAAATACCCGCCAATTTCTAATATCCTAGACTAATTAAGATTTAATGAAGAATGCTGAAAAATCAAATCAGCAGTTCATTTACCGTTGAAATTGATTTTCTATAACTCGGGAAGCAAATTTTTTTTTCTATTTTTTTAAATAACAAATTTTCTAAATTATTTTTCTAGTATTTTAAATGTTGCTAATTTCGCGTTTTTTATATATAAATGCTGGAGCTGAAGAAAGTGTACGCAGATAATCTCTTACCCCATAAGTCATATACAGTTTTTACTGTTTTTTTACTAATAAATAAATAATAGATAAATAAATAAATAAATAAATTCGACCTAACTGTGTAGCTAGTGTCGAAAATCCCGCCCCCTGTCCGGACTCGAACCCTAGGACCTCCCGGGGGGGAGGCATTGCAGCGTCTTCAACAGAAGTCCTGAGCCACGTTTTCTTCTATGGTGGCACAATGAAGTGAAGATGGCAGGCCTGGGTGTGCAGGCATGGGTTTTGAGGATAGGGGAGCGAGAGCACTGGAAAAGTCCCAAGTGTGTTTGGGCAGTGCGGGGAGGAAGAGAAGAGAGTCAGGACACATTATAGATAGAATTAATGTACTTTCCTCCTGTAACAGATTATTATAAACTAACACCCGGGCAACGTGAGGGTTTCATGAGCTAGTAGAGAATGAACACGAAAAAACGATTTTTCAAAATTACCGATTCAGAGCAGCCGGCAGCATCTTTGTACTCCAGATAGGAGCGGTGGGATTGGACTCTATTAATGACTAGTGACACAACTACACCTCTGCCGGGATTCGAACTGGGACAGCTGGTCAGCGACGCTGCAGAAGCAGCTGGCGACGCTGTCACGGAGCTATTGTGGCTGCGACAGGTCGAATTCACCCGCTGTCGGAAGGAGAATTCTAGTGAGTGGCTGCTCTGATCAGTAGTTTTCCGAGGTTTCTCCGATCAATACCTGGCGAATGCCCGAGCAGTATCCCTAACAAAAGGGCTACGGACCACGTGCAATATTTCCTTCCTCTTCCGTTTTCTATTCTCACTCCTTACTTACACACCCGTACATGCACTACACTACCACATATGCCGGATGGGACGATGCCCCGCTGTGGGAGATACCTGGTTGAGGGGAAAAAAGCAAACAAACGGGTAGGTCGGCGCCGGTTCTCGCTACACACACACACACACACCTCCCACTCACACATACACACTCACACTCACATACACTCACTCACACACACACTCACACACACACTCCCACTTACACATACACACTCACACATACACACTCACACTCACACATACACACTCACAATCACACTCACACATACACACTCACAATCACACTCACACATACACACTCACAATCACACTCACACATACACTCACACTCACACATACACACTCACAATCATACTCACACATACACACTCACAATCACACTCACACATACACACTCACAATCACACTCACACATACACACTCACAATCACACTCACACATACACACTCACAATCACACTCACACTCACACATACACACTCACACTCACATACATACACACACACACTCACATACATACACACACACAACCACACACACACGCACAGGGAAATCTGCTTTGCAATAACAATTCTAAATTCCAGGAATACATCACTTCACGAAAGCATAGCAATGAAATAAAATATACAGAACTCTCGTTCTTTGGGAAATGTATGTAGTGAGATCGCCATCATCCTTACACACGAAACGCAACGACCCGAAAAAACAATTCCTCATCCCGCAACATTCTCATTTTCTGTGCAAGTGCATCTCAGAGATATCAGTACTGAGCGCAAAAACGAAGAAACAAGTTTTTTTTCTGAGAAACGTGTAATGACGAAAGAATCCACAGAAGTTTATGTTTCCTGAGAGACGATTCTCGGTGGAAAATCAAGACACTTCCTTCCGCAAGAGAAATGGTGTTTTTTTTTCCGTTGCCACAAAGAAAAAAGGACAGTATTGCAACTTCTCCTTAATAATCTCTTATAACTCCTGAATTAATCAACCAGTTCGGTTGGTCAAAAACCTACACAATTCGTTTTCAGGGGAGTGGAATTGACTTCATTCAAAGTTAATGAACAATCAATATGGTGGACAAAATTTTGGTTTTCATTCATCCCCCCAAAGTAAATTTTCCTCGTACTTTAAAGCTAATTGCGACTTATTTTCAAGTTACTAAGTGTTCTATTGTATTAATTTTGTACTGTTTGTAGATTAAGCTAAAACTTTTAGTTTTATAAATGTTTGGCAGCAAATGTTTAACGATTATAGTTTCTCATAATGAACAATAATGCAATCTACAAATCAAATTTTCAAATCTACCCATTTTTTTAGATTTCATAATGGTTACGAAAAACAAGGAATTCGCCCATAACTTTCGGTTTTTAGAAAGAGATTGCAAGGAGGAAAGATTGAAAAAACGTTGTCCTAGTGGTATTTAGAAAATCCGAAAAGAATACAATAAAATCAACACAAGCATAACAAAACGCCATGCTCTCACATTTCCAACTGTGTGGTTTCGGCTTCTTGCCAGGCCTCTCCGACCTACATCGATACCTCTCCTCAGATGCAGCACTCCGTGAAGAATAGGTTGCCATTCCCTAAGAAACCTTCCAGCACCTGATTGAAAGTATGCCTGACGAGAGTGGGAAGCTGTCATCAAGACTGAGGGTGGGCCAACACCCTATTGAATTCCAGCATTACCGATGGAAGACGCCACGAACTGGTAAGTCATTTTCAGTCACGTGATCCGGATACTTTTGATCACTTAGTGTAGCTTTCTAGCCAGTGTGGAAAACCCTAGCATGGTCGGGGTCTCGAACCCTTGACTTCCCGCCCAATGGCACCGCAGTACCGATAAACTTCGGTTTTTCTTTCATGGCGTACCGGGGGTGTGTCATCAAAATGGAATATCTCACGATATTTCGCGTCAGTTCTCCGTTGTGCCGCCAGGATTGGCATGATCACCAGCACTGCTCGATACAGTCGCGATTATGCGACTGCTAGCGGCACAACGGAGAACGACGCGAAATACCGTGAGATATTCCATTTTATTGACACACCCCCGGTACGCCAAGATAGAAAAACGAAGTATGGACAGACGTCTCCGCGCCCAAAGAGCCGTGAGTGCGGAGTGCGACGTGCGAGGCGTGGCGGGGCGGGGCGAGCGGGGGATCGAAGGAAGCTCTCCAGCCGGCGGGGGCGGGGTGGGGAGAGGGGGAGTGTCTGCATCTGATAGCGCCAGCGTCCGGTCGCAGCGCCCCGCGTGGGAGCGACGGGCGACGCGGGAGTGAGCGGGCGCGCGGAACGTGTGCAGAGCGGCGATCCACCAGGGAAGCGCCCTGACCCACTTCATTACTTACGAATAGAGACCGGAAAAATATGTCGTATTAAACGCCAAAATATGTACATAAATATGTAATGTAAAATAGTAAGAACATGTAATAAATATGTAAAAATCGGATATAATACGTAATAATAAAATTCTGTAATTAAAAACCATTTACATAGCAAGAAATTACATTTAGAAACACTGCTCACGTTACATCATACAACTTTCTCGTCAGTAGTAAAAGCTTAATCTATTGTAATCCAGGACCGTAGTTTAGCAGCCGGACTAATCGCAATAGAAGCCTTCGCACAAACTTGCGAGATCTACGACCAGGAAACATACACTGTAGCATCTTCCTCGAAGTGTTACATGCCGGCGATCGCACATTTTTCTCGGAAATTAAGGTTACAAATCACAAAACGCAGTGTCAATAATATTCTGGACACCTAGATGTTTGACGTTTAATAAGAGCAGTTAATTGAGCCTAATTTGACATTAATATTATTATTATGATATTGATATTAAACATAGTTGTTAAATTGTTTCTCTAATAAATGTTACGGTTTTAAATCGTTATTATGTACTCGTACTTTCTAAATTAACAATTACTATGTTTAGCTACATGGAATAAAATTGCGAACTTACAAGATACCCTTATGATTCACACCATTATTTTCGAGAGATGAAAATAGTTTGTTTTTTTTCTTATTCAAATATTTGATGGCGCTATTTTGCATGTTCTCAAACTGCGTGTACCCATTGAATTCTCAATCACAACGCCTCAGGCTTACAACACAGCTGACGTCAATGCGACAGCAAGGCTCCAAGAATGTCCCCACTAACAAGAAACCACATACAAATTAAATAATTGCTATTCACTTGTTGTGGAACATCGATTATTTTGACATTTTAGACATGTTAAGAACTGTTGAACTGTGTATATTCATTATGTTATTAAATTTCTGCGAAGACTATTTTGGTTCAAATATTTACTTCATTGCAAAGTTATACGATCATCTCTTTCTCCATACGTCATATACAGTTTTTACTGTTTTTTGACCAAATTAATAATAATAATAATAATAATAATAATAATAATAATAATAATAAATAATACGAGACTGTTTTATTTGTTGTTCTTGAGTAGTGTACGCGCTTCTATTTGAAAATCATTTTGGCGTAGTTTTGCTCAGCTGCATTTTTGCTAATAAAGTCCACTATTATTATTATTATTATTATTATTATTATTATTATAATTATAATTATAATAATAATAATAATAATAATAATAATTATTATTATTATTATTATTATTATTATTATTATTAGCCAGTGCAACCACCTTATGCCTGTGTTCCTTCTCAGTTTGCGGTGCAAGGCAATCCACCCTCAGAGTTAATTGAGCAACAGGTGAAGAAGTTCTGCAAAGCTACGAGTTCATTTGAACTGCTCCTTGATCAGATAATCATGAATTGGACTTTTATCGGCTGTAAACTCTTTTGCAGGATAAAAGACAAATTACAATATTTTTATCAACACTATTTGAATAGTGTTGATAAAACATGTAGTTGCATCCTGTAACTACATGTAGTATATTCTATGGAACTGGAAAGATGTCTGATTTTGAACACTTGTCTGCCCCGTTGTCTAGTGATATTCTCTCGCTTTCCTTCCAAATTGAATAACACGATTTCTTCGATACAGAATAATGATAAAAATAAAAAAAATATTAGGAGTCGAAAGCACTAAAGAAAATTTGCATTTCAATGTTGACTGGTCACCAAACTAAGCAAAACGTTCTGTAACAATCCAAGATAAAGTACGTTGGCACATAGCACTAGCATTCAACTGTTTAAAGTATGATTTACGTTTCAAATCCTCTTTTACACGCATAACAGAACAATATCATTATTCCCTTGTAAAAAAAATCTAACTCTTGCATCCAGTTTTTGTTTCCACATTGAATGTTGTCTATATCCCATACTGCATATTCAGTTCATACCTATTACATACTACGGGAATTTTATGTTCCCTGTTGTCTGGAAAGAATCAACACTGAAAAGTTTATATTCCAATATTAACATGGTTTCGACAATCACAAAATCACATGTGAATGGTGACAGGCACCTCAAATTTATAATACCAACTATCACCTTATTTATGGCATCGCCTACTCTGTAAAATTAATTAGAAGGTGTACATATGCTTACGACATATCCGCCACAGAATATAACAAGAATTTTTTCCGTGAGATACAATCTAAATATGAAACAGCCTTCACATTACAATATTCCCCTTCATCTACAGATAAAAGGGAGGAAACAATTATGGCAGGGGCAGATGTGTTATTTTGCACGAAATGTCATCAATCAAAAACTTATATCGCGAGAACGTTTAGCGAAATAACAATGTGAACCAAGTATTACATAAGAGGAAAAAAATTAAAATCAGGAGATAAGAACTTTCTCGGCCGGCAAGACGTTTCTAGCTGAAGAAGTGGTTCGCCAGCTGACCGAATTCGTTTTTCATTCAATTACTCTTTACAGTTATTTCACTTGTTGGAGCTGTGTAAGCAGTAATTTATTTTGAACTCCTCGACAATTCAATCAACGGAATTGATTTCTTGTGAAAATAAAATTATTTATGGTACAAGTATCGTAAACCATCTTTAACACAATACGAGATTGAAAAATTGGCACCAGAGGGCGTAAAGCAGTGTTTGATAACCAAAGAAGTACTGTAATAAGATACGATACGCAAATCGCACTACGTTTTATCCTCTGTGATGAAAATAGATTTGATGTGAGATATTCGTTTACACGCGGATTTAGACTTCACGCAATTTTTTCTGCATTTATCAACTAGGAGAACAATTAACATGCACTCCATGTATTCTCCCGCAAAAGGAGTGCTTCAGTGTTGGTACTGCATTAACCCTGGAGAGGTGGTGGTTGCCGGAGTTACGTTAGAGGTGGCGCGGGGTCATTTCTGACCCCTTTAAGTTATTTCTTTATAAAATTATATTTAGCAAGCAAGTGCGAAATTAGTTATTTTAATAACAATCAATCATTTATAAGGTCGTATCAACTTAATGCACCATTATAAACAAACATGCAAATGAGGTATAGAAACAAACAAAAGGGCAAAATTATCATTTATCTTTAATTTTATGGAGTGACTCCATTTACATTTTCCTGAATATTTCAGCGACAAAGGTATCAGAAAATTCAGTAATTTTCATTTTCTAACATTGTCTCACATAAGAACAAACAATTTCTTGAAAATGATTCAAAGCCAATCAATACAACTTAGAAAAAGTACGAAATGTAAGGCGTTTGTATTGGTTTCACATATATTTATAGATAAATTATTACATATAACATTTTGAAAAAAATTCAGACAAAAGGTAAAGAATGTGGTGAAAGTTATGTGAAATGTTAAGGTTCTGACTCGCAAAATTAGGCAACTGCAGCTAAACAAAGATACGTGGGGTCACAAAAGACCCGCGCCACCTTTCCCGGGCAAACAATATTACGGACCTAGATCTTGGCCTAATGAAGAATAATCGACTGCAATATGTTGACCACTTTTAAGCATCTGCAGAAGGTCGATTTTGTTGTCGACTGCTATGTTTTATTGTGCTGAAAGTGCCAATTACCAGCGAAAATGAAAATAAAATATATTTGTTATCTTGATAAAGTTTCCAAATTAGATTTTATGTTAGTTTTTATTTTTTGAGACAGTCACATGAATGTTTTTTTAACATTACTTATATCAATTGATTTATGAACTTTAAAAAAATCAAATAACTAGTGGTGATTTAATGACATATATATTCATAATTACTCCATTTTAGAATAATTAAAAAACTAAAAATAAAAGCTGTCAATTGTACTCTATCTGACGATAGAGACATATTCGATCTCCGAATGTTCCGTTGTGTAAAATGGAGATATAATTACAATTTGTTTTTAAATAACATTTCTGTACATTTCTTTATTTTGCTTCCCAATCCGTGGCTGTTTCTAGTGTTTGCATCGCTTATTTTCATTACCTTTTTAGGGCTTTGTTTGCTTCTGTTCATGACTGAATCAGATGTGCCTGCACGCACATAACAGGGGAGTTACTGTGTAGGGAAATTTACATTACTATCATGCAATGAAAGATAATTTAGAGGAATCTGATTATCGGTTATTTGACAGTTAAATTATTCATGCATTTGACATACCAATTTTAATAATGGAAGTCTATTTTGCGATTTAATCGAATTGCGATAAATAAAATGAATTGCTTCAGCCTGATGATACGTACGTCACAATGAAATGTCGAGAACTAATATAGAAGTTACAATTAATTTACATATCTAATGCATAATTACAGCATAAAAACGTTATTTTTGTTATCAACATTATGCTGCCTTCTCATGACGTAATGAGAGATAACTTGCAGCTCGAGCTATCAAATATAAAACCGTTAACGACATTATTCTTCGCCTTTTTTATAAAGCTTTGCAAGCCTCTTTTTCCTCATCCCGGAGATTCGCAATATATCGACTGCCCATCTCTCCATCTTTTCTACGGCCTCCAGGGTTTCTCCTTCCTAATGATATCATATCCGTGGATATCTTCAGAATATCAACGCTCGAAACCTAAGACTTAACGCTTAATACCAACAAACCAAAACGTAATAAAAACGAAGTGGAAAATACGAATATCCTTAATAATAGCCATCAGAATATTATTGTTCATATTCCAGTTTCCTCACCATGCGACACATTAAATGCCTAGAACAGGACTGTCCAACTTAGAAGGTCTTATGAGCCACGTATCCAATTCTAGCTAAGCCGCGGACCGCACCTGCAATTTAAAATGGTTTTTTACCCTGAATGGCTTTTTAACTACTGAGATTATACTGAAACAAATATATATTAAATACTAATTTTATTCAACATACTTCATGTACACACAACGAGAAAATTAATATAACAGTCATGTAATTATAACAATGCATATCCGAATAACTAAAAAATCGGCTGAACGGTTTAGGCGCTAGTGTTGACCACAGACGGAGACGGACGGACGTTTTGCCGTCAGTCGATTTGACAGTATCAAGAAGCAACAAACCATGGATTTTGACTACACCACGAGGTAGAGGACTTTTTCCCTAAATTTACCAACAGGATTTTATCGAATTTCTCCTCACCAGACTCCAGCTATAAGAGATTTTCTGGCGAAAATTAGCCGTTTTCCAGCGCACTATTACATAACTTTCTCTTCTTACGAAGTTTTCGTAAGGCGAGAAAGTAAGAAAACGCATTTGGTTGGAATAATACAATTTTTCAAAGCAGTTGCAGGCCGTACAAAAAGATCTGGCGGGCGACATGCGGCCCGCGTGCCGGCAGTTGGGAAGCCCTGGGCTAGACTATTCAATTCGTCGTTTCTTTCCGGACCTCTGTGTCTTTTCAAGATCCTTAATTAAGGGAGAATGGGCAATTCAAGGATGATCCACTTATCGTTCGCACCTAAGAATGGAAATGAGTTCGGAATAGTGAGGGAAGAAAGGTTCGTATATGTTTTTAGACCCGCCTTCTAGGGTACTGCTCCGGCATTCGCCTGGAACTTATCAAGGAAACTGATCAGGAAACTGGAATCACGAACCACTGATCAGAGCTGTCGGCCTACGAATTCGATTCATGCAGGCGTACCAAAATCACCGACGTTAAACACATCAGTACATTTCCGGTACTTTGCCGCGATCGAATCTCGACCCCTGCGGCTTCGGTGGTTGATTGATTGGTGATTTCTGGCGCGTCAACTGCTAAGGTCATTAGTCCCGTAAGTGTGGGTATGTTTATCCTCGAAATATGGCGGTGATCTTCCCCCGTTGGATGGTGAGATCCGGCACCGACCGACCGTCGACTAGCGCGGCTTTTCCCAACTAGGTATCTCCTTCCAGCGTGGAACCGTCCCAGCTGGGACAAGCATCTAAGTTCCGACCGGACTCTGGGCGTGTGTGGTAGTGTAGTGTCTGTAAGAGAGAGAGAAAGAGAGAGAGAGAGTATGTTTGTATGTAAGGGGTGTGGATAAGACAAGGAAGAGGAAGGAAACATCGTGCGCGGTCCGGGGCCCATTTGTAAGGATACTGCTCCGGCATTCGCCTGGTGTTGATTGGAGAAACCACGGAAAACTACCGATCAGAGCAGCCGGCCTCAAGAATTCTCCTCCAGACAACGGCTAAATTCAACCTAACTATCTACCTAATTTCGAAAAATCCTGCCACCGTCGGAATTCGAACCTAGGACCTCCCGGTCAAAGGCATTGCAGGGATCAGTTGATGCCACTCTCCTCGGTGTGGATCCAGTGCTGAAAATGTTAGCGTAACTGAATGGTACACCCAAGTTTGCGGGTTGAAAGCCGATCGGTACAAATACGAATGATTTTTAGGGCATAAAAATTCTTTCGTACGTCCTCCGTCAGAGGGAAATTAAAGGCGATTGCCCCGCGGTGTACATTTACTGGAAAGATCCTCTGGCCTACAAGAAGCCTGTACTTTGAGTTAAATTCAAATCACCCGTTTCGTCGCCTGAGTGATACCTTCTTTCGCTGTTAGAAGGCGAGTGGAGCGTACAGAAATTGCCTAGTCAGGCGAAAGAGCAGGTTTGATGGTCCTACTCTTGCCAAACAAAAAATAAATAAAAAATGTTTGACTGAACCCCCAATCCCTGTCACGCTTGAGTCGTAAGGAGATGCTGCTTTCAAGTTCGCCACTTCCGGTGTAGGTTACGGGTTCTTATTATCGTGGTTACATCGGATGGACTGCTGCAGCTATATTCCACACACAGTCACACTTGATGACGAGAATGAATAAATACGCAATTCATCATTCACGCAATGCCATCTTACCGTACAAGGTACACCACAACCACTACCGAGAAAGAGAGATGGTTTCCTGCAGACGCAGGACACATAATTACATCCGAAAGTGTCAAAACAAGAGTAATGTCTTCCTTCTTTTATTCACTACTTGTATTTCAAACGTGACCATTCGACATGTTGATAAAACAAAATGCCTCGATTTTTGAGGAGTATAAGAAATTAAAAAGTAGGGTATTAGAAGTAACAAAAAAATTCCTCCTAAGACTTTTATTTAAATCGAAATAAGTAATTTTGATTACCATATATAGTATTGTAATACTTCACCGTACGGGAATTCTTGTATTATTGCGACGAAGAAGGAAGTTACCTGAAACAAAGACAAATTAAGTGTTAGAGATGTTGCCGTTAACAATGACTAATCAATATTTTATTGATTTTTCAGATAACATAAATACAAAATACAATTAAGAGTCGATGAACATTAACACAAAACGCGAATAAATTACGTCGTACATTTGCTACAAACATTGGGAAGAAAAACTTGCTTTTCGGTCATAGGGGCCCACAATACAAGTTTTTCAATCAAAAATTCTGTTTACTCCAGCATTTCAACATTTTTCTGTATGCTACATTGTAGTACATTGGAAATAAAAACAAAATTAAAATTAAAAAATGTAAATTAAAAAATTAAATTAAAATATAAATTAAAAACAAAAACTATAAATTAAAAAACAAAATATATATATTAAAAACAAAAAAGTATAAATTAAAAGTACAAAAAATATATATTAAAAAAATATAAATTAAAAATACAATATATATATATATATATATATATATATATATATATATATATATTCAAAAAACAAAAAATATAAATTAAAAATACAAAAAATTTAAATTAAAAAACAAAAATATAAATTAAAAATACAAAATATATATATTAAAAAACAAAAATACAAAAAATACAAATACAAAAATATCAATTAAAAAACAGAAACAATGCAAAATTATTCTCGTAGGCAAGCAGCCACCCGTAATCCACAGCCATCAGCGCCTTGCGTGTGCGAGGAATAAAGCGGGCGGTGCGCATGCGCGTCACGCGCCTCATTCCGCGCGCCCTCGCCAGCCGCAGGCAGCGCTGCAGGCGGCCGCGCCGCGTGGCTTATGAGGGCGATCATCTGCGCATCAGCGGCCCCCGCACCTGCGCATGCGGCGCGTCCCTTTGCAGGTGGCAGCTCTTCTACATGCGCGAGGCGCGTCCACTCGAGGTTTATGGCACCCGCCGTTCAAAAATACGCACATTCAGCCATTTTCAACCCCCCCCCTTGCAACACGGAAATAATTACAGGCGGACGATTAAGGATGGGATGAAGATTGAGATTGGTGCGTACTTGTACGAGTTAAGATTTTGCAAACTTTCACCCAGATTTGAATACAACTCTAGTCTACATTAAATGTGAGTTTTGTAAATTCATGCAAAATTAATATTAAAAGTTTTATATTTTTTCTTTAAGTTTCCTGTATTTCGCGTATGCACAATTGCATCTCCGTTATCAACGCAAACGTTGTCCTAGACAAGGATTAAACGTGCCAATCGGTTGCACTCCTACATACCATAGTTTTGCCTCGTCCACGAAATGTTTTGGAGAGGTAAAATGCATGTGATGGTTCGCACATCCACGCCACCCCTCCTAATTCGTAACTCACTGGTCGCTGCGTTTGCGGCGGTGCGCGAGCAACCATCACCTTACACTTCGTTCATTTGTTTCCCGACCTGACGAAGTGGTCCCTCCTTATACTTCGGGTTTTCTTCCTTGGCGCACGGGGGGGGATGTCAATAAAATGGAATATCTCACGGTATTTCGCGTCGTTCTCGGTTGTGCCGCCAGGCGTCGCATGATCGCCAGCACTGCTCGATACAGTCGCGATCATGCAACTCCTAGCGGCACAACCGAGAACGACGCGAAATATCGTGAGATATTCCATTTTATTGACACCCCTCCCTGTGCGCCAAGAAAGAAAAACCGAAGTACACAGGTGGTCCGGGAGGAAACGTCTCAACTTCAAAAATAAGCTCTTAAGCCAATTCTAAGCATATTTTGTCTAACAAAGTACGTGGATATTCCGAATGGTTGCGCCGCAATGAGCACTCAAATGTTATTTCGAAAAATTTATTTCTAGGCAAAAATTTGCATTGTGGAAGCATAGAAACACTCCAGAAATATGTAAATTCTTTATCATTTACAAAAGAAATGAACATATGTTTATTATTTACAAAAGAAAGAAAAATTAAGCTGTCGACTGCGAAACCGAACTATAGAGTATGTACTCTACAGGCACGGCGCTGGCGTCGTCGGCGCTGTCGCTGCGTTGGCGATGCGCGGCGGTGCGGGGCGATGCTTGTCGCGGGCGTGCCTCGCGCCCCGGCTTATCGCCCCCGCGCGCCCCGCATGGCAAGCAGCGGCGGCGGCGGTCAGCGCGATTCTTGGAAGCCCCCGCGACCCCAAACGAGGGGGGGAAGGGGGAGGGGGCATCCGGCTAGACGCCCTCGGCACTCACGCGCCTCGCTCCGGCAGCCATTGCCTACTACTGTAATGCCAGGGCCGGGTGGGACACCCTTCTCGGCAATTACAAAATGTTTCCGTCAGGAAACAACTGATAATGAGAAGTCGGGGCGGCCCTAAGTCCACCAAAGGTCTGCTGGTTGATTGATTGATTGATTCGTGTTTCCGGGCGCGTCAACTACTTTGGTCATTACTTCCGTAAGTGTAATGCGTGTTTTTTCTCGGGAAGTGGCGATGATGTTTTTCCCGCCAGATGGCGAGATCTGGCGTCGACCTACCGTCGCTTCCCTTCAACCAGGTATCTCCCACCAATGGGGCACCGCCCCAGCCGGGACAAGCTGTAAGCTCCCGACCGGTCTCCCGGCATGTGTGGTAGTGTTGTGTATGTTAGTGTAAGTGTGTGTGTAGAAAGTGAAGATACGACAAGGAAGAGGAAGGAAAGATCGCGCGCGGTCCGTGGCCCGTTTGTTAGAGTACTGCTCCTGCATTCGTCTGGTGTTGATCGGAGAAACCACGGAAAACTACCGATCAGAGCAGCCGGCCGCTAGAATTCTCCTCCAGACAGCGACTGAATTCGACCTAGCTGACAAGCTATTGTCGAAAATCCTGCCGCCGTCGGGACTCGAACCTAGGACATCCGGACAGAGGGATTGCAGTGAGATCAGGTTGATGCACTGAGACATCTCTCCCGGTGAAGGTGTGCTGGTGGCGAAGCAGGCTTCAATCGAACACCCAAGTTCACGAAGAAGAAATGGAAGTATATTTTGAAAAGAAGTTACAGAGATGTGCTCTATACGACTGTGCTGCTCGTATGCCCTCCGATGCGATGAGAGCCCCGCTTATATGCAAAATGTGACGTGACAACCAGAACGTTTCCAGAAGCATTTCCAAATGTTTGTCTCTTTCCCGTGTACCCGAACCTTGCACCGCCTGCCGTGGTCAAGAAGGTTGCATGATACGTGCAATACACCTTGTTTACAGAGGACTATCTTCCTGGCCAAGCTTGCAATACATATTACAGTCCTCTGTCATATCAGACTCCAAGCGGGTATACAGTCTCACATTTTACATACATTGCGTTATCCATGCGGAAAGTTACTTATTATTATACATGATACAATTATTACACTTATATTCAGTTTGTGATAGTATAATATTCGCAAGGACGCATTACACTACGTCCACCTGGAACATTATCCACTATTGGAGGTTACTTAGAGAGTTTGTCAACAGAGACTAGAGAATAGAGAGTTTTTGCACCCTCAAACGTTAAATTCTATCGATAAATGAAGTCGTAGGCTTCCGCGTCCGGAGTCATGTGGATGATCTTGGCTGTCCGGGTGACGCCGCGTCGAAGGCTGTGTTGCCGGGGTTTCGACCATCTTATAGTGGTCTTCCTTATGGCTGGATTGCCAAGACCACGTATGATGGTCAAAACGTCGGCAACACAGCTTTCGACACGGCGTTACCCGGACAGCCAAGATCATCCAAATTCCATCGATCTTCTGCTCATGCGCAGTACAAATTTCGCATCACTTTAGCGCATCTGCGCATGCGCAGAATCGATAGTCCTTCACGTTCGAGGGTGCAAACACTTTCTAATATTGAAGGGAGTTTTTTGCCACCTCGAACGTTAAGCACTATCGATCTTCTACTCACGCGCTGTTCAAGTTTCGCATCACTTAGTGCATTTGCGCATGCGCAGAAGATTGATAGTGCTGTCCGCTATGGCGTGCAATAAACTCACTAACACATTTTAATCGTTGGGCAGGATTTTTTCTCCCCCTCCTTACCCTTCTTCCTCCCTTCCCACCCTTCTCTCTCTCTCTCTCTCTCTCTCTCTCTCTTCCTCTCTTCCACTACAG
>JAHLJT010002630.1:26714374-26737148 GCA_031308135.1 Acheta domesticus
CTGGGGGACGGGGTGAGGGCGGGGACGGAGGCGTGGAGGGGACGCGGGCGGGGACGGGGGCGAGGGTGGAGGCGGGGCTGGGGCTGGGGGACCGGGGCCGCTGCGGCGCGCGCTGGGTGCTGAAGAGTTCGTGGAAGGTCGCAGGCGGAGCGCCGGTGTCAGCCGAGGAGTGATCGCATCGCTCTCCTGTCTGCGCAGGTGCAACGCGCCATCAACAAGCACACGACAGCTCCGAACCGCACCACGGAGCCCCTCGCTGCGCATGACAATCACTGGCGTTGAGCTTTTCATAAAAACGTACTAATCCATTTTTACGTACAAATAAAGATATTGAAATTTTCAGTTCATGATGTTAATGAATTTTGATGTATCTGTCTATTAATAAAATCAATCGTTATGAAGAAATTATATTTAATGTTGACGTCATCGGATATAGTGAATCTCGGATATGGTGAACGAAACATGTTAGTCCCCAGAAGTTCGCTATAACCGGAGACGACTGTGTATCTTATTTTTTACTGATACGTTATTAGTTGTTATTGCTTTGATACTGAGCCAGATACACACTGCATAACTCGCATGCATCCAGAGGGAACAGTTGGTATTATGAAAACTGTTTTAACAGTTGGAATTATTGAAGGGAAACATGAAAAGATACACCGAGCCAAGTGATGTATCTAGTAAATTAGTAAATAAGCAAATTTGAATCATCAAAATTAGATTTAAAAAAATCCTGTATGTACCAATGGCGTTACCTCGTTCTGATGATTTCGACCGCTCGATCATTAGAGCCCTTATAATGCCCTCGGTGCCTAAATAACTATTATTAATCCAAGTGTGAACATCTACATTACCAATTTCGAATACACGCGAGCATATATTGACGGAAGACTATGCAGCCTCCGCGGAGAGGTGTCTGCAGCTTCGTTGCATACTGAGGAACACGGCAAAAATACAATAAAACTCGCCCAATGCCGAATCTCAAAAGACCCGTATTTTTCTCTTTTCGTATTAGACAAGATTCCGCATTAAACCAATGTAAAATCGTAGTATTTACATTTGGCAGGGCCGCTGTACGTTTCACATCAGACAAAGTTCCACATCATACACGTTTCGCATTGAGGAAGTTTTACTGTTGTGACGTCGTCATGAGATGAAGAACACAGACACGGAGTTTGTTGTACATATTTATTTACAATAGTTTATTACAGTATGTACACTCCTAAGGAACGCTGCTCTCCACAGCACACCGGTTCCTGGGACGAGCCGCCTCAGTAATTGCCAAGAGAACCCCAGCTCGCTACACTAGCGCCGCCCCTGGTCTCTTGTCCCGTGGCGAATAGCCACGCCTCGCAAGACGCTGCTCGCGATCACCTCCGCACATCGCTACCGTCAAACTCGAATCCAAGGAAGCTTATTCCACCCGCCTCCCTTGCGAGACATCACGTCGTGACCGACTTCCCTCGCACAAAGCGTCATTTCCTCTCGAAATTTGGACCGGTTGCACATGGAGCCTGCCGTCCATCTGCAGCAGATTTCTGTCGTCACACATCACTTGTGCGAACGGACAGCCACCTTCTCAGACGCGCCCCCAGCTCAGAAATCCTCGAGAGACCCCGGGGGTCCAGCCGCCCCTGCGCGGCCCGAGCTGTTTCTTGAGAAATTCCCTTTATGTTTCTTGAGCTATTACATCCGGTAATTCATTCTGATCTACCGTAACTTATATAATTTGTTAATGAATACAATTCGTTTTTAACGTTGTTCCAACTCGACAGAATGATTTTTTATACACAACTCTAATATTACTAATATTTCTCACCGAAGTGATCTGTTGAAGTTGAAGTATTAAGCCATAACACTTTTTCGTCACGAAACACATAAGATTTTGACTCACTAAACCATACGAGTATGTTAAATGATATTTGAGTTGACAGTACCTTTAGCAACATGTTTAAAAATATATTATTAGGCTTTGTTAATACTTAAATCAGAAATATTTCAAGCAGTGAGCACATGAAGTGCAATCAAATAAATGCAACGTGTTAAATGCAACTGTGATGCATGTAATCTCGAATCTCGGTTTAGGAGAGAATCTTAATGAAGTATCCGTCTATCCTTCACGGATACGGCTGGAGACGCTCCATCGATATGGTTACACATGTACGATTGCGTATTCCGCGGTGCATCTCAATGATGTCTCAATGCCAATTCACGGGAATCACTCCACTTGCAGAACGATTGCATCATGTAAATGGACATCGCGGTCTCGCCGAATTGAAAATGAGCCCGCACGTGCTCGGGGGAATTAATTCACGTCGTGACGCCACTGGGATATTCGAACGGCTCCTTAATGTATGCTGACAAATGGTGACAAGTCTCGGAGATCGGCGGGATGAATGCGTAAAAAATTGGCAAATACAGTCGACCTTGAATGTAGTGAATATAGACAACTGAAACCACTACTCCTGATACATAAAAAACAAACACGAGAAGATTCGATTATAGTCAACTTTCAACAGTCTGTTTACCGAACATTTGTCCATCTTGACGCATTCATCGACGAGAACCCGAAGTTCAAAACTAGTGGATTCCAAAGGGTTTTAAAAAACACGAAAACGTGAGTGATGAAGAAGAGATTACAATAGTAGTTTATGCAATTAAGTTTATAATGTTAAGCTTTATTGCATGAGTACATGTTTTGAAAACGAGCGACGTTAGAAGCGACTTTTCAAATTTGTACCAATGCAATAAAGCAACATTATAAACGAATTGCGTACTCTATTTTTTTGTAGGACAGCATTATAAATTTATAAGCGAATGAAACTTAAATTTGCGAAGAACTTTCCTGTGACGTCTCGGGTATTTGACATCTGTGCGAGAAAACTGTGGTCGGCTGTTCTGTTTACCTCTACTCCCCCTAATTCTCTCGCTGCGATTGGCTGAATGTGTGATGACGCAATCATTCGAGACGTAAAATCTAATACGTCATCATTTGTGCCACAAAACGCCTCATTACGAACGATTTCTTGCAACAGGAAAGGTCGTTTATAATGCTGGAATACAAAAAAAATAAATAATGTGCTCCAACAGTGCAACAGGATTAAGAAAGAGTTTTACAGGTTGTACTATGATATTTACAGAATGTAACCAATGTAGCATCGAGCGTGAAGAAAGTACAATAGTACATGAAATCTAAAATTCTGGCGATTGAATAATGTATTGTACTTTTGAAATGATGAATTAAATCGTGATTGAATCAAAAAATACTATAAAACATTTTGAAATAAAAATCATCTAATCCTTTTATGAGCGGGTTATAATTTACACTACAGCTGATCACCACATAGGCAAGTCTCCTTACGTTCGCTATAATCTGAGCAGACCATAATTCTTGGTTATGTCTAGTTGAAATTCAATTGATGTAGTTTAGTGTTTTCGCAAGAAAACAAAGGAAACCCAATACGCATTACCAATGTAAAGATAAGTTCAATAATGTAGAATGGTTTAAAATGTATTTAGTATTTTATTGAATGTTACCTTCGCGTGTTCATACTGTTCTGTAAATATGTTGTGTTGTGTAAATTTTACAGTTGTGTATATTTTACAAAGCATTAGAAAAAAATCCAGCTTGGAGGGAAATTCAAGAAAGAATGCATGAGCCCAATTACTTAGCACGTCACGACCATATTAGAAAAATTCGTCCAGGGAAACAGAGAACAGATGTTGGGAAATACAGCTTTATAAATAGGATTATAGAGTCATGGAATAGATTGCCTGCAGCACTAATGGAGACTTTGCCCACTAACATCAAGATGTTTAGGTTGTGATTAGATTCTACGTAGTAATAAGCGATAAGATCAGTAGTCTGTGAAGGGACTCTGCATTTAGTAGGCAAGCCTTAAACGAAATAATATTGTATTGTATGCATTTTAGTGTTCCCACAGTATTATTTTATTCATAGTATTATTTTATTGTATTGATGTATATTATGTGTTAAGAATTTGCCACCGGGCTTAATGCCCAAAGCAAATTAAATAAATTATCTATCTGTAACATTTCGCCCGCTGCTAAGCATGCTGTATGTTTGCGCTGCTCTATTGGATCTGGGTTGGAGTGAAGTCTCAAAATTCAGTTCGCATCAGAAAGGGTTACACCGAACGTGTTTTGTGCGTCGTCGTGTAGATCTTGCAGTAATTTATAAACTTTTCTAAGCCATCACATTTGAAAACAATATAATGAAAAGTTGTGCTGGCTGAAAATTTGAAATCTCAGACCAGGAGTGCGACTTAAAGTGACAGGCGAATGTTACATGACCTGACGACGCTTTCCAATAGTTCTCTCAAAACTGCGAACGACTTTCGCGACAAAAATATTCCAGTCAAGTTTTAACATGGTTTTCAGAACGGCTCCGAAGCAATTCTTTCGCGTCGCTTCGCAATAAATCTGTCATTTCGACTTCGGTATGTGGGGCATGGACAACTTTGGAACTTTCGCTCACATTTCTCGACCCCGAAGTGTTGGGCCGTCGGAATTTCCGAGTCGACGGACACCAACTTTTTAACGAGCAAATCGCCAACTTCGGTGCCTGGAGGGGATGACACTTAGACCTTCAGACGAGAAGTCTCACGGGGTATTTTTCATCTCTGGAATCGATTTCAAGAAGAAACGCAGTTGTCATTTATTAAAATGTTAGCGTTACTCAATTGTCCATTTTTTCATTTTCAAAGCACTTGTATTAAAGTGTTAGGAAGCACTATTATACATTTTTGAATAATAACATAACAGCAATCGCTGGATCATAGTAGCATGTAATAATGTTCAGAGGTGCAGATTTTTGGGGTAAAGGAAAAGTACAGCAGTGGAAATTGTTAAAAATATTTTCGTAGTTTTATTAAGATTCATAGGTTACAATACTTAATTCGTAATGTGAAACTCAATGGGCCATTATCGAACCCGATTCTGAAGAGATATGTAGTCTACAAATGGCCAGGTTTTGGTTTGTTCTATTTTTTAAATTTATTTATTTCTAAACCTCTATTTTGCACTAGTAGTAGCCTCTTAAAACTTTTTAAAAGAATGATAAATGGTGGAGACTTGATTCACTAATTGCCAATATTATTGATAGTCCATCTCCTGAACGTGATCGAGTCATTGTAAGTCCAAAAAACGGTTCATTGCATATTATTGCAATGTCAATATTAATACGATATTTTCAGCCTGATCTTTAAATATGAAAGAAGAGAAAAGAAATTATTTCGTTCTGAATCTCGTGACAAGAAGGTATAAGCTCCATATGCTCCTTGCTTCTGCATATTTCAAGCAAGTGGAAATCCTCTGATTCGAATTTATCTAATTTTCTGTTCAAAGTGGCCAATATATTTGCGTCTTTCTTTGCCCTATGAATATTATTTTGTAGTTTTAGTTCTTTTTTATCACAATACGACCGCCGAAAGGAAGTTTTGGCAACTCTCTAATAATAATCATTTTGGCCACGACAGCAAATACAGTAAATGTAAAACAGAAGATTTTAGAACCTTTCCATTCAACCGCATTGGGATGCTACCGCACCAGCCTATTAGCTTCTTGTCGAATTTGAGAATCCCTTATTTATACCGTTTTCCATTAGTTCCCCTGGCGGGTCCTCGGTAGGCACTCGCATCAGGGCTGTCTGTTCCATTCCACCGGTACAGCACTCATCCTGAACTGGTGTCTGGTAGGTACACGTTCTGATGCAGTCAAAGCGAGTTCGCGTACTTGTCACAATTGCAGAGAGATGTTGCCTACTAATCAGGCGCTGCCGTATTAGTCACATGTGAACTTCCGTATTTGACATTTCTCATCACGTGTCCAATAAGTCATAATATTCGCGCCTTATATGTCCTAGAAGTAATACCTTTTCTTCTGTTTAGATTGAATGATTAATGAGTGATACGCGTTACATGTTAAGGTGCACATCGGTCCCGTAAGTGTAGTGCATGTTTTATCTCGTTATTGTCGGTGATCATCCTTCGGTGAATGGCAATATCCTGGCGCCGGCTAGATGGTTTTCCCCAACCAGGCATCGTCCACCAGCAGGGCACCACCTATGCCGGAACGCATGTTTTGAATTTGCACTAGACTTGTGCATGGAACTTATTTTAGAGCTCCCTGATTGGACATTGAGCCGGCGCACGAAACGCATAACACATTTCCTGAACACATACACTTTGAAGAGACAGACAGACAGCTTGTGCATTCCAAAAGAGTAGTAGCAGGGCGTTTATGAGAATGTTAGTGAGGTTTATGAAAGAACAATTATAGGCAGCAAACAGTTATAAAACATATAATTTATGTTATCCGAATTTAATGGTAATACTGAATTGCAAAATTTTGGAGTGGTTTATTAGTGCAAACAAATTACATACTTATTTAAGAAATTAAGGGCTTAAAGAATTAAGGAATTAACAGCTTCTCACACTTTTTTAAGGAATTTGGGACACCTAATTGATATTTGAAGTAAGAAAAATAATTTTAGGATATTTTGTAGGGAACAAATTTAGACAGATATTGGTAAAAGCAATTACTTTTATTTTTCTCTTTTCACTTTCATGTTTACAAAACGGGTTGAAAATTATCTCTTATATACTTCACAACTCGCAACTGAAAATTCAGCCCCAAACACTTTTTTACATTAACCAATTTTCATGAACCTCATTCTTACAAGCGCCCTGCCACTACTCTTTTCGAATGCACAAGTTGTCTGTCTGTCTCTTCAAAAGTGTGTCTCACAGAGATGTGTCGCTTGCGTTTCATGCATCGCCTCAATGTCAAATCAGGGAGCTCTTAAATAAGTCCCATGCACAAGTCTAGTGCAAATGCAAAACATGCAGCCGGGACAAGCTCTAAGCTCCCGACTGAACTCCCTACATGGCAGTGCAATGTATAGAAGTGTAAGTAAATAATGTGCTTGGAAGGGTCAGGGTGGGGAATGGATCCATAGGACCTCCCGGTCGGAGGCACTGGAGTGACATCAGTTGATGCCCTGAGCCACTTCAACCGGTGCGTCTCCGCTGCCTGGAGCAAGCGCTGTGTGGTGTGTGGGCGTGGCCGATCTGCTTGGCGGGGTAGGGGGGTGGAACCCTAGGACCTCCCGGTCAGAGGGACTGCAATGACATCAGTTGATGCCCTGAGCCACCTCAGCCGGTGCGTCTCCGCTGCCTGGAGCAAGCGCTGTGTGTGTGTGTGGGCGTGGCCAATCTGCTTGGCGGGGGCGGGGTGGGGAGAGGAACCCTAGGACCTCCCGGTTTGGGGCACTGCGGAGGCGTCAGTTGATGCCTGAGCCACCTCAGCCGGTGCGTCTCCGCTGCCTGGAGCAAGCGCTGAGTGTGTGTGGGCGTGGCCGATCTGCTTGGCGGGGTAGGGGGGTGGAACCCTAGGACCTCCCGGTCAGAGGGACTGCAATGACATCAGTTGATGCCCTGAGCCACCTCAGCCGGTGCGTCTCCGCTGCCTGGAGCAAGCGCTGTGTGTGTGTGTGTGGGCGTGGCCAATCTGCTTGGCGGGGGCGGGGTGGGGAGAGGAACCCTAGGACCTCCCGGTTTGGGGCACTGCGGAGGCGTCAGTTGATGCCCTGAGCCACCTCAGCCTGTGCGTCTCCGCTGCCTGGAGCAAGCGCTGAGTGTGTGTGGGCGTGGCCGATCTGCTTGGCGTGGAACGTGGTGTGGAACCCAAGGACCACCCGGTGAGAGGCAGTGCAGTGACATCAATTGACCCTGAGCCACCTCAGCCGGTATCTGTGTAGACATACATGGGCCGCGGAATGGTTCCGCCGGTGTATGATGTGCACTTATTTCGGCTCGCCGTTCGCCCCGAACGGCGCCGGCGGCGTCGGCGGCGTCGCGACGGCAGGTGCGCGAGCGGACAAGGCGCGCGCTGTGGCAGGAATAGCCCGGGGCGCCGGGCGCCGCGACGCCTCGCTTCAAAGGCGCCGCCGCCGCCGTCAGCACGTGGCCCTTCGCCAGGCGCCGACGCTCAAAGGCGCCGCCGGCCACGCCCACGCCGCCGCCCGAACAATCGCCAAGGCCCCGTCCCAACCATCGCCAAGGCCCCTCGCGCACGGGGAGATGCGTTCGGCGCTTGTCATCTTACAATCGCCAAGGTCCGCAGTTAAAGGAAAAATCCATCGGAATAATCCTCAAGATCCACTTGAACAATCGTCAAGGCTCTTGCTCTACGGGGAAATGCGTTTCGGCGGTTGTCGCTCTACAATCGCCAAGGACTGACGATTAGGGGGAAAATTCATTGCAACCATCGTCAAGACCCACTTGAACAATCGCAAAGGAAGTTGCTCGCCGGTAAATGCGTTCTCCAATTGTCATGTTACAGACGCCAAGGTCCGCGATTAGCGAAAAATCCATCGCAACAATCCCCAAGATCCACTTGAACAATCGCCAAGGCCCTTGTACACGGGGAAATTACGTTCGGCGATTGTCATCTTACAGTCGCCGAGGGCCGCGATTAGCGAAAACGAAAAATCCCTCGCAACAATCTTCAAGATCCACTTGAAGAATCGCCAAGGTCATTGTTCATGGTGAAATGCATTCGGCGGTTGTCATCTTTGCTGTCACAGAGGTCCGCGATTAGCGAAAAATCCGTCGCAAGTATCGTCAAGATACACTTGAACAATCGCCAAAGCCATTGCTCACGGGGAAATGCGTTACGGCGGTTGTCGCTCAACAATCACCTAAGGCCTTCGCTTAGGAGGAAAGTCCATCGCAACAAGTGTCAAGACCCACTTGAACATTCGCAAAGGTCATTGCTCACCGGGAAATGCGTTCGGCGGTTGTCACGTTACAGTCGCCAAGGTCCGCGATTAGTGAAATGCGTGCCCGCGACCTTCTGTTATCCTCTAACCAATGAGGTAGGAAATCGAAACATTGCATTGGATGACAATTAGGGGGCGGGATTTTGATGACCCAAACATTCGCTCAAAGATTATCAATAAAGTTCTATTAAAATGTTTTTAAAATGCCCTAAAAGCAAAGAAAAATTACGTAAAAAATGTGATCAAAACCAGATCGGATGAACAACTCGAGCTGTTGGATACGATGTAATCGAGGCTTCTTCTATTCGTTGAAGTGAACTTCAGGTTTTAAACTTTTGATTTGGACTGTTCTTTAACAGAAAATCTGTATTTAGTTACCCCAAAATCGGCTGAACCACCAATGACGTTGACAAGCGTCACAGGAAACTTAGATTACATATTCACAATGGCTGACATACACACTCCTGAGCGGAGAAATCGATTAAGCTACCAGGTATAGGTTCTCCGGAATTCTGTGGAGAACATTTGTTGCATCTGAGAAATATTATTTGAAGCAAATACCATTAAAAATGATATTAAAATCGATTAAATCAGCCAAAAATGCATTAAAAAGACAGAAAAAGGTAAAAAATGACATTAGTCGAAATCGTCGAAAAATGAAAAAAACTTGGCGTATAAAAATGGTTAATTTCCTTTTGTCATAACATAAAATGAATTTCTATACTAAACGGCATTTTCCAAAGTGAAAAGCAAAAATTACATCTTATTCAAATCCGCCCCCTAGTGATTAGTAAATGATCTTCTAGCGATCTAAAATACTACAAATGGGAAGAAGGATAAAGATAGATATCACACAAATGGCATGAAAGAAAAACATTTAAAATGTTACAGAATTGTATAATATAGTACCTAACACAAATATCATGAAGGGCACTAAACATTCTTCTCGTTCACAGACAAGTTACTGTATGATAAGTAAAAGAAATGTTATTGCGTCGTGTGTTATTTACGCAAGCGCCTGAACAAGTGAATTCTTCTGAACACTCGCCTGTCACTTGTCGCCGCTTGCTGATCAAACCCCTTGCCGCCACGCTGCACCACGCCCATTTCGTCTCAGGCGCGGCCTTCTCTGAAGCTTTCCGCCCAGTGCTGCCAAACGCATTCAAAGAAATTTCTCCCAAACGTTGCGTAAAATGTATCCAGAAGTACATATTGGGAAGGAAAATTTTGTTAAATGTCGATGAGTGGTTTATGTGTACAACTAGTGATTTATGGTTACAATCTTTTTAGTTTTCAACGGGATAATCAATTATAATTCTCTAATTACCAGCAGAAGAACATAAATTGTTTCCGTTTTCAACCAAACCCTTGTTCTATAAAATATGTCTAACTAACAAAGTGAAAATTATACCACTTGAAACGTTTGTATTTCATTAATCAGTTGTTTAATATTTCGACATGTTCATTTTTGTAATACAACTACGTATTTTCAGAAATGTTACATACTGACGAGTATCTCACACATACAGATCGAAAACGTCTACTAATAAAAATTTTAATATTTTGACTGGAATCATCGTTTATTTTACAATTGATATTCATTTCCCCAAGGTTTCCAAGACACTAACAAAATTACAGTTTCATCTCCTTAAAATTTTCTTCGAATTTTCTTATATTTTTCTCTTTATACAATATAGTATTTCCCCCATTTTCAAGGAGAAAATACTCCAATCTGGCATTACTGCATTTGTCGGCAGCTATTTGTCCTCCCGGTCTACATCCAGCGATCATGAAATGCGATAACTCCGATACTTTACATCGTAAACCATGTTATAGAACTGCTACACTAGATCACTGTGAATAAGCTGGACGTAGACGTTCGATCTTGAAACCCTCGCCTACGTGACGTTATCTGTTAAATAAATGCATGCGTCTAAAAGACGTTTGATTTAAGCATGCATTAACTGTAGGCTGATTTTTTTCTTGCGATCCTCTTTTTTTTCGAATTTCTGACACATGTTGCCTCGTTATAAAATCTTTCATCATCCTACTATTCTGTTGTGTTTTGTCCTCGACAGTTGCAAATCAGCCTATGAGGAAAATCTGATCAAAGAAGGACGACTTCGATTATTCTCCTTGTCAATTCTTCTCGTACCTTCGACGTGTCTTTTTCCCACATTTCGGCAAATATAATAATATAATTTGAATAGATCGTGGCAAATAATTAGTCTTATAAACATTTTGAATGTACCAATTCCAGAAACGTAAATAATATTTGAATGTTAGCTAGTTTATGAAAAATCAGAAGAATATCAATCAATGTCGTATACTCCTTGAAATGAAACACACAAATTATATGCGTCGACCTTGTGCCATGGGATAATAAAGAAAAATCTATTGTTTAAATTTACGTCTGGCTTCCGCCAGCCCACATTATAAGAGTACATCGTGAGTTAGCTGCTCCTGCCCACGTCTCTGCTGTCGGAGAGGACGGTGTATAACATGACTCATCGTACCATGACGCGTTCATATAGTTGACGGATAAGCCTATAGATAGTATTTAAAAGGACAAGATCCTCCCCTCCTTACGTTTAACTCTAGATTACAAAGGAGGCTTGTACCAAGGTTAATTACTTATTAGAAACATTGTGTGACAGACTACGTTGGGTCAAAATAAAAAAAAACCCTCATTTTTACAATGAAACACTAAAGTTAATGGATTGAACAAGTATGATATAAAGTTACAAAATACATTTAAATTTTTTTATACATAAACCTAAATAACTTCTCTCACAGCACACACTTGCTTGGCGCTGTTCACATCTGGCTTTTGAGAAGCGTCCGCAGTGATTGATACCTGAGTCATAAGACCTTTGTTATGATCGCTATCGTCCTCTTATGATTGCTAAATGTTCAGAACAACACTTAATGCTAAAAGACAAGCTATTTATTATTATTTTTTGTTTTCATTATTCACAACATTAGGCAATATTGGGCCAAAAAATTCTGACGAAACTACAAAGGCGTAGTCGACTAGACAACGCGTGTTGGCGTACACGGCGCACAAGGCAAGACACAAGGCATAGGCAGGCGCACAAGGTTACGTGAATTTCACTGGCTTGTCACACAATTAAGGTATTTAGAGTTGCAGAAACGGGGGTGAGGAGAAGGGGTGGGGTAAGCTTTCGGCACTAGTTGGGTCGTCTGACACACAACACCTTTGTAATTGGACGGTATTATGCATCAACCGGCTAAGCGCCATTTTTTTAAAAAAAAATGATATATAGACGCCATCAGTTGCATTGGAGTTGCATGTTCTAAGTGTACGCAAAATTTTGGCGCCTAATCTGAAAAAAATAGCTTTATAATGAATGAAAAATGTAAACGCCATCAGTCATATCAGGGATTTTATGTTTCGCAACAACTGGCTGTAAACCTAGATCCTTCAAATCTGCTCTTCTTAATTTCACATTACGCAGGTAAGCGCCAGATATTCCACTCATGTTTGTGTAGTTTTGGCTCTTCAATGAATGAAATAATTCAATTACAGTTTTAGTGCTGAAAATTTAATAAAACCTTTGAACGCGATTATCTCAAAACTTGCATGATGTCGCATAGCCGGTTGATGTACTAACACCGTCCAATTTAGGATTAACTCCTATAAAAACCGCACTGCATTTCGCGCCGCAGGAACGTTGTGAGACTATGGGCGATTAACACAAGAGAGGAGCATAAGCCCGAGAATAGTGATTTCGATCGTTTTCCGCGAACATTAAAAGTGCAAAAAGTTTACTATCTCTATCTAATTAAATTTCTCTCTTATCTGGACATTTAAAAAATAGACATTCCCCCTCAAAACCAAAGCAAATATTTTATTTGTCTATTCCACTCGTGAAATTAAAAACCAATAGTGTTTAACTACATACATAAAATTCTGCAATCAGTGCGGTGTATCTAAAAAAATCACATTTTCTATCCAATTTTTCTTACAGCCCCTCTCTATTGGTCAATATTACGCTACGACTCCTATCTTAGGATCTTAAGTATCGATCACTGTCTGGACGTTTTAACAACCGCATCTGTAGTATAGCATGTCATGTCTTTGATTTTAACATGCTCTCAGTATTTTTCAACATTTGGCGCATTTTCGATCTCTGTTGGACGTAATTTGGAAATTCTCAGATAAATCCCCTTCTCGCTTGGCGACTCGGGGATTTATCGACAATTTCCAAAAAGCTCTAGTGATCTTACCTATGATAATTACCCTCAGAGGGAAGACCGTAGGTGAGAACTTTCCTTCTATCTGTACCCTGAGAAACGGACACTTTTCATCGTAAGTGCAAACACGCGTCAAACCTAGCCACCACGCTACGATGGACCACATCCACATGACAACGCTGCGCCACCGTGTGCATCCGCAGCCACCGCCACAGGCGCAAATCATGTGCGCGGCGGGGCGGCCCCTTAACAGAGGACGGCCGGCGTCGTTAAAGCCAGAGCTCTCGCCCAGCGCCGCCCAGCCGCTGTCCGCGCCCACGCCGCCGCCGCCGCCCACCGCCGCCCGGCCCGCCTCTCCTCACCCTGTCCGCTCCCACCACGCCCCTCCCCCCCTCCGCCCTACCGCCCGCCGCCCCGTCGCGCCCCATCCCGTCCGCCGCACGCACCGGCCCGCTCCGCCCCACCTCACCGCCCCGCCCCGTCCCGTCCCCTCCCGCCTTCACGCCGCCCCGCTTCCTCTCCGCCCCGTCCCGCCCCCGCCCCGGCCCGCCTCTCCCGCCCCGCACGCCGACCTACCCAGCCTTCCCTTCCCGCCCCCTCCTCCCCACCCCGCTCCGTACCGCCCCACTCCGCCCCACCCCCTCCGCCCGCACTGTTCCGTCCCCGCCCCGCCCTGCCCCCGCTCCACCCACCTACCCCGCCACGTCCCACCCCACCTGCCCGCCGCACGCCCGTGCCCGTCGCCCCGTCCGCCCCACCTTCTCGCACCGCCCCGCTCCGGCCCGGCCCTCCCCAACCCGCCCGCCACACCCCGCCCCTCTTACGCCCCAACGGCCCCTCCCATCCCGCCACGCCCCGGCCCCGCCCTGCCCCGCCGACCACCCGGCCTGCCCCTTCAAGCCCCGGCCAAACCCTTCTCCACCCCACTCCGACCCCGCCCAACGCTCCGGCCCACCGCCTCTCCTCGTCACACCTCTCCCCGCCCCGCCCCGCCCGCCACCCCCTCTCCGCCCCCACGGCCCCGCCCCGCCCCGGCCCGTCCCACCCCGGCCCGACCTCTCCCTGTCCCGTCCCAGCCCCGCCCTGTCCCGCCGACCGCCCGGCCCTCCCCGTCACGTCCCCCTTCTCCCCGTCCCGCCGCGCCCACCCTTGCCACGCCCTGCGGCAGGCGTCCGCCGCTCTGTGTCCCGCCGCCGACCGCCACCACTGATCAAACGCTGCAAACGCCTCGGACACGCCCCGCGCCGCCACCCGGGGCAGCGGTCACCCACATGCTCCGTGCAGGAGCGGCTGAGGAAGCTCAAGACATTCATTGATGTCTCTGCTGTGCGTCTGACCGGCAGGTACTAGGGTTCCACTCCCGACGGAGGCATTTTCGACACTAGCTACATTTGGTAGGTCGAATACAATAGCTCTCTGGAGGGGAATTCTACCGGCAGGCTGCTTTTGATCGGTAGTTTTCCGTGGTTTCTCCGATCAATTTTCAGGCGCACACCGGCGCAAAACCCAAAATCTTTCCTTCCTCTTCCTTCTCCTTTCTTACATACATACACACGCATGCACTACACTAGCACATATCTCGGAAGATCGCTCGGAAGCTTAGAGCTTGCCCCTGTTGGGGCGGTGCCCCCACGGTCGAAGGTATCTGGCTGGGAAAAACCCGTCTAACCGACAGTAGATCGGCGCCGTATTTCGCCATCATACGGGGGGAAGATCGCCGCCACCTTTCGAGGAAAAGACTTGCACTACACTTGTGGGAATACAACCTTAGCAGTCGATGTGGTCGGAATTAGTAATCAATGAATGAACTCGCTAGCAGAGGCTAGTTGACGGGAAAACCCGAAAGCTGGAATGACGCCGTTCCATCGGCAGAGGTACATGGCTCCTTCTCCCGAAATAACATGCACGACATTTACGCGACTTACGATTTCGCCCCCTGGAATCAATACTCATTTACCGGGAGAGATGGCTCTGTGCATCAACCTGATGTCAATGCAGTCCCTCTGACCGGGAGGTCCAAAGACTCCACTCCCCACGGCGGCAGGATTTTCGACTCTAGCTTTTCAGCTAGGTCGAATTCAGTCGCTGTCTAGAAGAGAATTCTAACGGCCGGTCGTTTTCCGTGATTTCTCCGGTCAACACCAGGCGAATGCCGGAGCAGTCCCCTCACAAACGGGCCACGGACCGCGCGCTATCTTTCCTTCCTCGACCTTATCCTATCCTCTCCTCTTACACACACACTTACACTAACATGCACTTCACTACTACACATGCCGGGAGACCGGTCGGGAGCTTACAGCTTGTCCCGGCTGGGGCGGTGCCCCGCTGGTGGGAGATACCTAGTTGAGGGGAAAACCCCGCTAGTCGACGACAGGTCGACGCCAGATCTCGCCATTCAGCGGGGAAAAGATCATCGCCACATCCCAAGAAAAACAAGCACTACACTTACGGGACTAATGACTAATGTTGTTGACGCGCCCGGAAACACGAATCAATCAACCAACCAATCAATCAATACTCATTCATTCATTCGATTCTGCAATAATCAAGCGCTCCCTTTTTGGACACCGCCTGAAAACCCGGACCGCATTCGGGCGCGCTCTGCCATTAACCCGGCGGCGTCCCCGAATGCGCCCTTTCGTGAGTGCTGCCATGTGCTGCAGACGTCGGGGGGGGGGGAGCCGAGACAATGCGCCGCAGAGGCGGGGGTGGGGTGGGGTGGGGGTGCGGGTGAGGGGGGAGGGGGGAGGCGGTGATGGATGGCTCTGTGCGCGCGTGCGACGAGAAAGGGAAGGCTGCGCTCACAACCACAGGCGGAACCACAACCACGCGACACTTGCTCAGAAAGAATGATCCCCAGTCAGCACAAGTCGCTCCAGAAACAGTTCTTACAAATTTTCAGTGTCGATTCTTAGTAGTATTTTTGAGTGTTTATTATTATTATTATTATTATTATTATTATTATTATTATTATTATTATTATTATGCAGTTTATTTTAATGTTTAATTTCTTTTATCATAGGACAAATACACAGGTTATACAAGACCAAAGCGTATTTATCGACGTCTTTTTGTTACGAATTCATATCTATCCTACTCCCATAAACTTTCGAGTTATTCCTGTTGTTGAGATAACCACAGCCTTCTGCATTGTCTTATAAATATTCACATTGATATTCAGGTCTTTTAAACTTTGGAACAGTGTCTTGGGAATTACTGCGGTGCTAGAGATGACAATGGGAATAATTCTCACGAGGTCCATATGCCACTGTTTCTTAATACTTTCGACCAGCGGAGCATATTTTGAGATCTTCTCGACATACTTCTCTTGAAGGTTTTTTGTGTTCGGTATAGCTATGTCGATCAAGTAGACTTGCCTTTTCGTCTTGTCTACTAGAACCAAATCAGGCCGGTTGTGAGTGGCTGTCTGGTCTGTGAGAATTGTCCTGTCCCAATAAAGTCGGCATTCATCATTTTCAAGAACATTATTAGGTACGTATTTATAGTAGGGTACCTTGCATTCTATAAGCTGGTGTTGGTAAGCCAGCTCTTGATGCAGGATCTTTCCAACTGCATCATGGCGTTGTTTATAATCAGTTCCCGAGAAATGAGTGCATCCAGATGTAATATGGTGGATGTTTTCCTGTGCCTGGCATCCATACCGACATCTGTCATCTTGTACCCCAGGATCTCTTACGATTGCTTTCAGATAACTTCTGGTGGGTATGACTTGATCTTGTATTGCAAGCATAGTGCCTTCCGTCTCTGGGAACATCTGACCTGCTATTAGCCAGTAGTTCGACGCTTTCATGTCGACGTGATCTTGACTAATTGCATACAGATGCTTTCCATGCAGAGGCTTGCCCATCCACGTTTCCAGTTTTTGCTGTTCTGTATAAATATTTCGTTGTAATCTACACGACTTAACTTCAACGGTGTACATCCATCCGCTAAACAGACGGCACGATGTAGTGTAGATGTTTCTGCTTCCTTGTGAAAGAATTCTCGTAGAGATTTTATATGTTGGGACTGTTGGTTGCCTATGTCCACAACACCTCGACCACCCAAATGTCGTGGCAACGTTATTCTTTCGACTGCTGATTTTGGATGATGCTTGCGTTCTTTAGTCATCAATGTGCGCAGTTTTCTTTCGAGGCCTTCGATTTCCGTTGTACTCCATTTTATAACCCCAAAAGAGTACCCGAGGACAGGGACAGCATATGTGTTGATAGCTTTGATTATATTCCTGCTATTGAGTGATGTCTTCAGAACTTGTCTGATTCTTCCTGCAAACTCTGTTGACAGTTCATTTTTAACCGTTGCATGATCAACACATCTAGCTTGTTTGACACCTAAGTACTTATAGGTCTCATCTGCAAGCATTGCCTTTATAAGCTGTCCATTTTTTAGCTGGAATCCATGATCTTGAATTTTACCTCTCACTATTTTTATTGTCCGACATTTGTCCATTCCAAATTCCATACATACATCCCTCGAGAATGTTTCAACAATTCGCAGGAGGTGTTCTAGTTGCATATTTGTTGCAGCGTACAGCTTCAAGTCATCCATGTACGACAGATGGTTTAATCGGTATGCTTCTTGAGTCCCATTCTTGATGGCGTAGCCGTATCCAGTTGAATTCAGGATATTGGATAGCGGGTTCATTGCCAAGACAAACCACAGCGGACTCAGCGAGTCACCTTGAAATATACCTCTCTGAATAGCAATCTCATCCGTTTCTATAGTTTCGTTTGGGGTATTCAGAATCATTCTTGTGCACCATATTGACATAACATGAGACAGAAAGTTGACGATTTTTGTGTCTATTTTGTATATTTTAAGGACCTGCAGTAGCCAGCTGTGTGGTACAGAGTCAAACGCCTTCTTATAATCAATGTAAGCCATATATATATTTCGATGGTTCGTATATGCTTGACCACACACAACTGAGTCAATTATTAACTGTTCTTTACAGCCCTTTGATCCTCTGCTGCAGCCTTTTTGCTGAGGGGCAATGATGTTATTTTGTTCGCAATGACGAAACATTTTGTGAGCTAAACATGATGATATAATTTTGTATAGCGTGGGCAGACAGGTTATTGGCCGATATTTTGTCGGGTCGTGTGTATTGAATGCGTCTTTAGGTAACAAGTAAGTGATACCATGAGTGAGAAAACCAGGCATTTTTTTTGGATCATCTAAGGTATCGTTGATACGTTGACTCAATTTTCCATGTAAGCATGTCAATCTCTTATACCAAAAGTTTTGAATCCTATCTGGTCCTGGTGCCTTCCAATTCATTAGTTTTCCAACAGCATCCTTAACATCAATGGCTGTGAATGACACACTTTCCATTTGCGGTAGTTGTTCCGACTTTTGTTGCTCTCCTTTCAACCAGCTGGCCTCTGAATTATAGAGTTTGGCATCTGAGAGCTGTCTCTCCCAAAAGTCTTGAACACTTTGTAAGGTTGGATACCTGGGGATAATTGAGCTTTTTGTCTGTCTCATTGTTCGGTAAAAGGTTTTTTCCGACTTATTAAACAAGCAATTATCAGTTTTTCGCTTGTTACTCAGTTTGTATCGTCTCAGGCGAGACGAAAATACCGATAGTTTCTGTTTCATTGTATCGAGACACTCACAAGGAGAGCTGTTGGGTCCTTCTCGTTGCGTGTGGGTACCATGCCTCTGCATTATCTTCTTCACTTTTTTTGTCAATTTTCTAGATCTTACCCCTTTTACGTATTCAACCAATTGAGCAATGTCCTGCCTCAAATATTTGATTTTATTATTCAGCCGTCTTTCCCATTTTGGAATGAAATTCGGGTTTTTTCTTGATGGCCTTTGTTCACCATTAAAGTCTATTCCAACAGCTCTCACGATCGTCACTGCACCACAGTATACAATCAAGTGAAGTTGCTCAATACTATGGCAATTACTAATGTATGCTGGGAGAATCTTAGTGTTCATCAAGTCAATTATTTTCGCCAGTTTTTTGGAGGTATTGACTTTAGGTATCTTTGGACGTCTGATTGGGTTTGTATCTTCAAATTCTGTAATAGCAGTGCTCATTAATGTTTCGAGATTGTCTTCCGTTCGTTCTTCTTCCTTTTGACAAGCGTTCTCTTTTTCTACTGCCTCCACAAACTGTTGGGCTCCTTCAATGTTTGTTTCATCATCTGTCGCTTGGCTCTCTGGCTGCGCCATAAAATCCTCTGTAGTAGTACTGATAACTTTCTTTACTTCTTCCCTGATTGCATCAATTCTAGCTGTTGGTATCAAGTTGTTTTTTAAGATACTACGATATTGACCTGCAATATGTTATTATTATTATTATTATTATTATTATTATTATTATTATTATTATTCCATTACATCACGACTAAAGATCTTATGAGTCGGCTGAATATAAAATCTACTCCAGGTTGCAACCAGCTACCTAAGGAGCAGATTCGGTGACTATCAGTGCCTCTACAATACTTTACGCAAAATGTGGGCTGTTCCAAATAAAGCAATTTCTTGCACTTCCCAGTCTTTTGAATTACCTGGAGTTTAGACAAGTTCTTACTCAAATTTTGCGGAACAAATCCCAGAGCTCCGATAACTATCGGGACGACCTGTGCTTTTACGCCCCACATTCGGCTGATCTCGATTTCCAAACTCTTGTATTTAAGACGTTTCTCTGCCTCCTTGGTAACGACGTTTTGATCGCAAGGTACAGCAACATCGATAAGTAAACACGATTTTTTGGCCAAATCCCGGATAACTATATCCGGTTTGTTTGCCGCTATCGTGCGATCAGTTTGAATTTGTTGGTCGTACAATATCGTACACAATCCAACAGACGTCACCGGTTTCGGTGAGTGTTCGTACCACTTGGGGCATGTGTTTGGAACTTCGAGGGCGGTACAGATCTGCCAGTGGAGGTAGCTACACACCCTGTCATGTCTTTTAAGGTATTCGGTCTTTGCTAGGATTGGACAAGCTGAGACAATATGATCAATGGTTTTCTACTTGCTCCAGGCAAATGCGGCATTTGTCATCTTGGGAAATTTTGAGAACCGCTTTATCATAATGTCGTGTCTCAAGGCCTGATCTTGGGCAGCTATTACAAGTGCTTCCGATTCTGGCTTCATCCTTCCCCTTTTAAGCCACATAAATGATTGATCTTTATTGATCTGCACCTTGTCCATTCTTTTTAGGTATTGACCGTGGAGTGGTTTGTCTCTCCACGATTTCTTTAACATTTTTTGTGTCTCACACTTCATGTTTAGCAGCATCAGAAGTTCAGTGTCTGTGTTATTCGACGTGTCTTGCCTAGTTTTCTTCGCAATGTTTCTTGCTACACTAACAATGCCTCTGTTTCCCATTCTTCGGTCAGATTTCATGACCTGCCTCATTAGAGGGTCGTCTTGATGGCTGACTACATACTTACCCAACCTGACTATTGCGTTGTGCCAGGAGGCCTCAATTTGTCTGAGGCCTCTTCCTCCTTCCTTACGTGACACATAAAGTCTATGTATATCAGCTCGAGGGTGGGAAACATGATGCATTGTCAGCAGTTTTCTGGTTTTTCGATCCATGGTGCGAATTTCTTGCTCAGTCCAGTCCACTAGTCCAAAACTGTATTCGGCTACAGGTACCGCCCAAACTACCTATTGCAGATATTTTATTCCTGGAATTCAGAGCGGACTGCAGGACCAGTCTCACTCTTCTATAATACTCCCTACGAATTCTCTCTTCATTCTGTCATTCGAGATGGTTTCACATTCTTCAATGCCCATTATTATTATTATTATTATTATTATTATTATTATTATTATTATTATTATTATTATTATCATTATTATTATTATTATTATTATCCAGACAGCGGCTGAACTCGACCTAGCTAGTAGCTAGTAAGTGTCGGAAATTCTGCCACAGTCGTGAAAGTAACCGTAGGACCTCCCGGTCAGAGGAACTGCAGTGACATCAGTTGCTGCCCTGAGCCACCTCAGGCCGTGCGTCTCCGCTGCCTGGAGCAAGCGCTGTGAGTGTGTAGGCGTGGCCGATCTGCTTGGCGGGGTCGGGGAGGGGGAGTGGAACCCTAGGACCTCCCGGTCAGAGGCACTGCAGTGACATGAGTTGCTGCCCTGAGCCACCTCAGCCGGTGCGTCTCCGCTGCCTGCAGCAAGCGCTGTGTGGTGTGTGGGCGTGGCCGATCTGCTTGGCAGGTAGGGGTGGGGAGTGGAACCCTAGAACCTCCCGGTCAGGGACACTGCAGTGACATCAGTTGATGCCGGTTGATGAACATGGTCCGTTTGTGTGGGTACTGCTCCGGCATTCGCCGGATTTTGATCAAAGATAGCATTTAAAACTGCCGATAAGAGCAACCGGCCGCTAGAATTTCCATCCAGACAGCGGCTAGATTGCATTACTTGGAATACTGCAATTTTTCTATCTTTGCCCCTGAACGCCCGTCGTCAGGATGGAATATGTCACTGTATTTCCCGACGTTCTCAGTCGTACCGCCAGGTAACGCATGATCGCGACAGTATCAAGCAGTGCTTGCGATCACGCGACTTCTAGCGGCACGAGTGAGAAAGACGCGAAATGCCGTGTGATATTCCATCGTGGCCATAGGGGTTTGAGTGCAGAGTTCGAAAAATTCGCACTGTACACTGTCAGCAATTTCCGCATTACTTTTAATGTAAAAGTACATTAAAGTAAGTATCATGTACGTAAATGAAATTTAATGTACACGTACAGTAACTGAAGTACGTGTGCATTAAATGTAATGTACGTGGACAATTAAATTTACTGTATACGTGTACATTAAATTTACTGTACGTGTAAATTAAATTTACTGTATGCGTGTACGTTAAATTTACTGTTGATATTGATTTAATGTAGTTTTACATTGAAATTACTGTATGTGTGCATGAATGTAATGTACATGTACTAACTTCAATATTTAAAATTTTTTCAAATAATTGTCCCCCCGACCGAGATTCAAACCCGTCTCTCCTGGTTTACGCCACTTGCTCTAACCACTATCCTATCCAGACAATCAATTCTTTGATCACGTTCCGCGTCCCTGACGAATTGCCCGTTGGGATTCATGCAATTGTCACATTTTTGGACGCGTTTACGCTCGGAAATATGTCTCGCAGATGTAAAGAATACTAAGTTCTGATCTTGGTACTGAGTAACAAATGTATTTTAATATTTAAATTTGTTCAACGAATAGTCCGGGATTCGAACCCGGGACTTCTGGCTCACGCGCAGGAGCTCTAACCATTGAGCTATTGCGACATCCAACTGGGTCGGCAGGTTCTTAGGCCTAATGTATTGCCGGCTATGATATGTATAATATATTCTTTACGTCTACGGAACATATTTCTTTAGACGTAATATATATTAAATGTGTATTAACTCTACAGAATTATGTATATTATTTATAATTGTCACTACTTCTTCACCTGTTTTGGACGCGTTTACGCTCGGAAATATGTTCGTATCCGTAAAGAGTACTAAATTCTGACATTGTTACAGTGAAAATTCTTTGAAAAAATTTTAATATTTCCGGAGAAAAAATTGTTAACTAAAGAATTAGCGTACTATGTACATCGCTACAATTTTATTATAAAGATTTTTACAATTTTATTTGTTACCAATTTGAATTTAAATACGAATTTTAAAATTTATACTTTTGCATACATGTTGAAAATATATTTTAAATTTTACGTGATAAGTTCAAAGAGCGGAAAAAAT
>JAHLJT010002630.1:26738148-26804342 GCA_031308135.1 Acheta domesticus
GCCCCCGCCCTTGCCCGCCCCTTGCCACCGCCCCTTGCCCCCGCCCCTTGCCCCCGCCTCTTGTCCCCCGCCCCTTGCCCCCGGCCCCTTGCCCCCGCCCCTTGCCCCACCCCTTGCCCCCGCCCCTTGCCCCCGCCCCTTGCCCCCAGGCGGGTCATGTGGCTGCGGGGGGCGCTTAGCGCCGCGGCGGAAGCGCTGCGACAGAGAGGAGGCTCATGCGCCACCGCAGCGGAGTTACGGCGCGGCGCGGAACTAACACATGGACCGGCGCGCCCAGCTCCACAGAAGGCACTCGATGAAACAGGCAGCCCTCCCGCACAGAAGCGAATTAAAATTATGCCAACAGTGCGGCGGCGCACTCGTAAATTTTCGGCACCAGGGGCGTTCTCGTTAATTTCCCCGTTTCATTCCGCCATCAAGCCGCAAAATCTCAAAAGCACAGTATCAAAACAGTCTCCCAAAATGCAGTGCCTCAAACACACCCACGACAGCAGTGCCACAACAGACTCCACAAAAGCAGTACCCCAACTGACTTTCCAACACCAGCACCACAACAAACTCCCCAAAAGCAGTACCACATCAGACTCCAGCACTAGTGCTGGAGTCTGATGTGGTACTGCTTTGTTGGGGAGTTTAGAACTCTTTAGAGAATCTTCTAAATAGTTTTAAAAAACTTCAGAAAAGCCAGAATGGGAACTGGATTCAGATGGCAGTGCACATTTCCCTCAAGCTCATTTCTCATAAACCTGACCACATACTATAATCCTCCTCCCACCCATTCACAGTGAATAACATCACACCAAAGAACTTAATCTTGAATCCCAACTAAAAAACGAAGAGCCGTTTAAAGCTTATACGACAACAAGCTGTAAATAATCGTACTTCCGATTCCTTTTCCCCGTAAAAAGAATAATGTTGTAGCAGTCCTGCTTTGCTTTTGCCGGCAGAGCATTGCTTTTTTTTTAAGTTTCATCCCAACGTTTCCTCCGGATAACAAGCAAGCAAGTGTTCTCTAAAATCAAAAAGCCTCGAGGGAATCCCTCTCCAACAGAAAAGGCGTGATACAATTGTCGCCGAACAACAAATAAGTTTATCTCACTTTATTTTTTTGAAAAAGACTGTTTTTCTGTATCTTTTCGTTCTTCTTCATGAAACAACCGTTTTTACGTTGTTGTAAAATCCAAATGCAAGAGTAAATGTTTTTAAAATATATTATTCCCAGTGTACTTCAAACGATCATACATATATACCGCTAAATAACTTTAACAAGCTGATAAGCGTACTTAACGCACGTATGTTCTAGCAATTTTACCGCTCTCATATCCGTAAGAACTAATTTACTGATACTAAGGGACAATTACAGTTCTAAATAATAAAAGAGATTAGTCATTTTCAGTACAATAAACATATTGTTTTAATTTTCTAGAAGAATATTACGCAAGTGTTTCGAACTATGACTTGAAAAATTGAGATTTACTTCGCCTCGACTTTTGTTTCTATTCAAGAGAAGAGTAGCGATTGGACCACTACCAATCAGAAGTCGATTTTGGAGCAATTCATAAAGTTCATCGGCCTAAAAAAATTATAAAAGTTTATACACCGCATTATCAGTAAAACAATTTATCTGACACTGCCTCGCTCATAATAACATATCCACTCTCAAATCATACAGGTTCGATCCCCTTCATCTTCAGTCACGACACGGAGGTTTTCTCCGAGTCTTCTTTTATTTGGCTGCCATTTTGTAGCTTAAGTGAAAATGGTCTTCCCACTCTCGATATCTTTCAGTGAAAATTTTTCAAACTGGTTGGGAGATGTAAGGTGCGGGTGTGTGAGTCGAAACTTCGACCGGTGAGGACACATTCTAACAGAATGTGAGGTGAAGACACATTCTAATAGGTTGCGTCGAGGCTCAAAGAACTGCTTTTTTGTAATTGGAAAGTAATGGACAAAACACAATAAGATTTTACAAGTGCAGTCGCTTTATTAGTAAGTGAGAACTTAAACTTAATTCCAGCACACAATACATTTCAAGAAAGATTTCACAGGAGAACTCACAATCCTCTCCTGAATTATTTCAGTAATATATATGAGTTTTTTGGCTCTCATATGGCACGAAATTTTATAAATCAGGTTTCTAAGTAAAGAAAATTCTACGGAGGCGTGATGAATTGCACTTCCACTTAAAAAAAATGAATGATTTGTTGAAAAAAGCGCATTTAAAATATCACAGCCAAATGCAACCTGCAACACGTGGGCAGCGTTGCTGAAATTTGTAGTTATGTAACTCGAAAACGAAGTGTTATGGGGGCTTAAAAGCGAGAGAGTTTGAGACCAATGGCCTCAAAGAACATTCCTTACACCGTAATCTCCAGGATGAAATCTACTGGGACATTCTATTACATTTTTGCTGGTTCGGCGCTTCTCGATTCTCCCCATCTGTACAGAGACGTGCAGAACATTCAACTATATGTAAAATAAAACCAATTACTTGATATTCTAAGAGAACTGAATTGCACGAGTTCTCTGTTCGGTAATGAAGTTAAATAATAATAATTTGTATTGACAATGATGTGTTGTACTTGTACGGTTCAGTTCAGTTAGTACAATCACAAGGAGACATAGAGAACAAGACGGAAGAAAAGAGGTTCTTGAAGAAAAAGGTATATTATGGGCTTAATATGGAAATGGAAGAGAGTGGGATTTTAACTTGCGGGAGTTTTCGCACTTTATTCAACTGTATCTCAGTTGAGTAAAATATTCCGTTTTTATTCAACTTCATTAAATTCAGGAGGAAAAATGGAATATTTTCCCTCCTATATTTAATGAGAATATTGTTACATTTGTAATTCAATTTTCAGTAAAACTGAAAAATAAAATATTTACTAATAAAATTATCAGTAATTAAAGTTTTTAGATGTTTAAACATTTTGTTCACGTGTATTTTCTACACCCCGGAAGTTTCCTTTCTGACGCGACTATTAAAGGAGAATGCATTTACGCGACTCGACAAGAGTTAAAGCCAGGTTGTCCGCAGTCAAGCATATGCATGTAGCGCGAACAGGTGGGCAGTTAATGTCCGTCCAGGCGCCGACTTCGGCCGTGCGGCTCTGTGATGAGGCAGAAGCGGCGACATCGCGTCAGGCATCGCATCAATTCATCAGCAGCCAGCGGCTCGTTCGCGCCAACTCGCTTAACGGAGGCGTGTGACGCTATTGGCTCGCGGGGTCACGACCGCCCAAGAGGAACACTAGCCAGGTGGCAGTATCAACAGCTCACTACAAAAAATTGCACATACAATTCATGTACATTACTCTACAACATTTTGCCAGAAGACATTAAACGATTAAATTCGATAGAAAAGTTCAAGTCCCAAGTAAAATATTTTCTGCTGCAGTAACTGTTTCTATACAATTCGAGACTATACCGAGCATCAAAAAGGAAAGTAGACTTTAATTTTAACAATGATGGTTAATGTAATATTTATCATTTGGACTGTATAATTCTAAAAGAACCTGTAACAAGTATTGTACCACAGATTCTGGGTTGATGGCCCCATCTCGATCAGGTTTTTCGTCCAGTTTCCCTGATCTTTGAGCAAATGCTGAGATGGTCCCTTGTTTTGCTTCCTGGACATAAATGTAACTTCATTATTTGTGCACGTCTTCTGAATTTCAGTGGAAATATAGTTATTCAAATTATCGTTTTCCATATTATCGCGGCAGAAAGTACTATTCTTTCATGAAGAACATGAGGGTTCAGGGCAGGAATTTATAGCTAATTTACCTTTGAAAATATATTTTATTATATAGGAGCGAATATTTTGTCAACAAAACTAAAAAAAAACGCTCTTTTCTGTATTCAAAATTCGACTAGAATATGGTTTAGGATAGAGACCACAGAATTATGAAAACGTGCACAAAATTCTCTTCTCCCCGTAGCTCGTCACACACAGTTTTAACTGTTTTTTACGTAAATAATAAATAAAATAAATAAAGCCGTTAGACCTAGCACCCGGCTCCGATCGGAGCGCTGAGGAAAAACCTGGTGAAAAACTCATGAACTAATCTCGCCGCGCACCGCGGCAGCGCTGTGAACAACTAATGAACTAACTCCGCGGCGCGGCGCGATCTGGCGCGAAATCGTTATATTTTTCGCGCGAACTGCCAGCCGTTTCGACGCTGAATCCGCGACCGTGAGAACATGGACAAAGCGAATTATTAATAAACGAAGTATTTTCGAAGCCGCCAATTGGGTTAAACAACCACCAGTTTAAACAGAGGTGTTATATGAAAAATGTGGGAGAAAATTGGCCCCACAGTGAATACAAGTAAGTAGACCTACATTTCCTAACCGAATTTATTTATGTATAATTTATATTCGTGTATGTTGTACTTTTCCCATTCTAAATGTTATTCATACAATTCATAAAATAAGTGCATAAACACTAAAAGTGACAAATAAACTAAGTCACAATATTTGGATCAAAAGTGGCATCCTCTTGGGAACCAAAGCATTTGTGCGAATTGTCAGAGGAGGTAGGAAGACCAGGGATCGTCCAATAGTTTGATGGCTCCTGCTGGAAAAGTATTAATTTGTTTTGCATCGGATACAATTAAACTACAATACGTGCCTCTTTTATGATTACACTTGCAGTGTCTCTGACTGGGAGGTCCAAGAGTTCGGATCCCGAAGGTGGCAAGATTTTCAAACGAGTCAAATAGCTGTCTGGAGGAGAATTCTAGCGGCCGGCTGCTCTGATCCGTACTTTTCAGTGATTTTCTCCGATGAAAACCAGATGAATACCGGAGCAGTGTCCTAACAAAACGAGCCACGGGCCACCGCGATCTTTCCTTCCCCTTCCTTGTTCTATCCTCTCTTTCTTATACACACACAAACATGCTCTACACTATCACACATTCCGGGAGACCGGTCGGGAGCTTACAGCTTGTGCCGGCTGGGGCGGTGCCCTGCTGCAGGGAGGTGCCTGGTTGGGGAAAAACCTGCAAACCGACAGGTAGGTCGGCACCAGGACCTCGCCATCTTGCGGAGGAACATCACCGCCAACCCCCCGCGACAAAAAACATGCACTACACTTACGGGCTAATGATCTCAGTTGACGCGCCCGGAATCAGTAATCAATCAATCGGTTTTTTTATTTCCCTCATTTTGAAATATTCAAATCAAGGGATTTGAATAAACTTTCCCAAGAGATTCATAGGATTAATTCAGACTTTTGCGTAGACGAAGATTGCTCATGGTCCCTTCGGAGAAGAAAACTGTCAATGTGCGTCCTGAGTATTAGGTTCTTTGCTGTCCGGAAAACGCTGCGTCCTAGGCTCAGATGCAAACACTGCGGCAGTCATATTGCGACTTTTCTGAGGGCGAAATACCGAGGAAGGTCGTATAATGACGGCGGAAACTTTTGAGACAGGGCGCGGAAGCCTACATTTTCAGGAGCTAAAGTATTGTTGGAGGACTTAGACCGTGATCCTGGGGAGGAATAAAGCCCTAATTTCCTACCTTAGATATTCAGTACATTTGATCCATTATCTCAGAACCTGTTAAACCTGACGCAGTAAATGTTAGGAGCCGCTTGCTCAAAATGTTTGATGTGACTGCAGGCAGATTATTTTGAACCTTTTATAACTACCAGAAAATTTTAAGTAAAAGTCGTCTATTTTATACTCTTTTTGTGTAACGTTTTAAGTCGAAATCCTACAGAAAGAAACACACAGTCCAATTTTGTTACCATGTACTTATTTATTGCCTTATTTGCATCCACAGAAGAATTGAAAATTGTCTTGAAAAGTCTTGCAGATAATGAGACAAACGTTTGGCATAATGTCGTTTTCTACACACGACAAACAAAACTAATCAAGTTGAGAAGTAAATAAAATGCATCTTCAATATAAATTTGCCTAGAAGAAAAAAATAATGTTTTAACTCCCAAACTATTCATTAATTTTTAACCAAATATTATTATTATTACTATTATTATTATTATTATTATTATTATTATTATTATTATTATACTTTTAACTCCTTATATTAATTGTTTTTTCTCAAATCGCAGTAAATTTGATTGCCCTAATCGCAAATCCCCCATTAATTTCTACAACCTTCCATTGACATAAACGGAGCGTTATTCCATTACCAAGCTCCCAACGCATTCAAAGAACGTTTTGATTCCCATCCCCCTCGCCCACATACGCGACGATTTCCGTGCACATTCCAGGCGCATCTGGCATTCCACAACGGATCATCACGGGGGCCCGTTCAACCGCACTTCCACCGCACGCTGCCGGGCCACGGCACCAGGCGGCAGCACCGGTTCATTGTGGGCGACCGGATCCCGCGAGCTGCACATAATGGCGACGTCCGCCATTGACCGGGGTCGGACGCACGTGGCCAGGTAATGGATGCTTGAGGTTAGGTCAGCATCGATCGACGGGGTATCGGTTATGTCCATACAGCGTCACAGGCTGAAAGCCCGTCTGATGAGTCCCGAACTAGGACGAAACGCTTTTACTACCCTAACTGATCATCCTTTGCGCCTCTGTGCCTGGGACCCGTTTCACAGAAGTTACAAGCCCGCAGTGAATTCACTGTTAACTTGTGAGAATCACGTTTCACAATCATATTAGTATTCACTAATAGTTACAAGTGAATGCCCCGTAGTTCACAAGAGAAATTCCACAAGAAACAAGTGTTTCTGTTTCTCAGAACTTACTAGTAGTCTAATACAATTGTAAATGAGCAGTATTATGTTACAAGCGTACAGATACGTTTAGGGTTGAATGATTTACGATTACAAGTAAATATATTATTACATTTCTTCGTCCATAAAATTAGGAAATAAACGTTTATCCTATTAGTGATACCAGTGAATTTATATTAAGTAATGTTACGTGCCTCATGCTCTCGAATTTTCTGCAAAACGTACATTTTGTTGCTTCTGGATGCCATTGAGAAGAAATGTAAGAATATTATAGAAAAGTAAGAATAATATGTAAGAAGTAAGTAGAAAGAAAGTTCAAGAGAAATCGCTGGAAAATGGAGTAATTTTAAAATGAATGATGGATATGTAGGCCCTATTATCTGTAAAAAGAAGTTTGAAACTGAAGGAAAATGAAAGGGTGGAAATTAAAAGGCAATATAAATGATTGTAAAAATAAAGGCTAAAACAAAAAACACCAGAGACAATCAAACAAACGCACGCAAAAACAAAAGACAAAGACGCGAGACAGACACAAAAATACAAGTCGACTCAATTCCAAGGAACGCGAAAACGGGCATTTTATTTCAAATATTAATAATTAATAATAATAATAATAATAATAATAATAATAATAATAATAATACTTTATTAAGTTACGTACAATTACAATCGTGTATGACGAGTCAAATATGATGCATGTGGATCTAAAAGCTTGGAGAAAAATAAATTATATTTTTCATTTGTTTCAACAGCGTTATAAACTGCGTCCCATGATTCCTTCATCATGTAGTCCGTAAATAATTCTATATTAACTTTAGTGAATGCTCTGCACATGCGTGTATTATTTATTGTGTCAGTGTTTATGTTCTTAGTAATTGTAAGAATCTGTGCACAGATGCACGCATCGTGGTCACTGTAACCTAGATTATTCTTTATTATTACATATGTAGTTGTGGTTTTGTTAATTGTAATTTTATCTAATGCTTTTTGTGATTTAAGTGTATTCCCTGTAGGTACATTCACTGTAATATCTAAATTAAAAGAATGAAGTAAATTGAGAAACTGCTCTTTTTCGTGGGATTCGCTCAGAAAATCAATATTGAAATCTCCACATACAACAATGGATTTAAAAGAGAGTTTACTAATTTTGTTCAGATTACCTCTAGATTTTCCAAGAAAGTGAAATAATCTGAAGCTCGCTTTGTTGCAGGTCTGTAAATGCAAAGTAAGATAATTTTGAGCGTAGTAAGATGTACTACTGTTGTTTCAAAAACGTTTTCGACTGCATATACGAGTACATTGAATTCTGACAAGAAGGTAGAATCAATATCATTTCTTACGTAAATACACGAACCTCCGTAAGCAGGGCCCTTATTTGATTCCCTCGCTCTACAATACGATCCTGCAAGGTAAAAGCTAGGAATTTGGAGTGTGTTTATATCATGGATATGTAGGCCCAGAGAGAGTACATTGAGAGAGGAGAGGAGGGAGAGAGTACATTGGCACATATTTTCTTGAGTGCAGAGAGTTAGGTTACATTTACAGGGGACCATCTTGGCATTTTCTCCAAGGAGCAGGAATAGAATTGCATTGTGGGTAATTTACTTGTGGGCATTTCACAGGGCATTCACTAGTATCCACAAGTGTAGGAAATCGTTGTGAAACAGAACTTACGAGTACTTGTGATTACTAGTATTAGTAACTTGTAACATGTGACCTTTGTGAAACGGGTCCCTGCACGCACACTTGTGCGGTAGGTGGATACGGCACCACGCCGCCGTACCCTTTTTCTCGAATGAGAAAAGATGAGAGCAGTCGAAAATAACCCCTCTTCTACAACCACTGGTCGTTGATCAAGAAAGTAGAGGCCAGGAGGCCGACTTCCCGAGTCAGCTTCGCCTTGTGTTCGACTCTTCAGAACCACCTGACTGACCTTTCTTTAATAATGACATGAACAATATGCTCTGTAAGTTCGTACACCCGATGGGTCAAGTAAGCTACGGTTGCACCGAGCAGGCAGCGACGATGTTGCAAGGAGGAAGAGATTACCTCGTGCAAGAACACTACTCAATGGCAGCTAGCCGTGACGCATGTTCTACATATCGGTTGTGTGTCAGAGCACTGAAGGGCTGATGAATAGGATTTTGCAAAATGTGGTGTTTCAACGAAGATTGGCGTTGACTAGCCTTAATATATGGTAAACGAAAATAAAAAAGGATTGTAAAGTACCTACCAGTGTAAAAAAATGTGAGATAGAAAGTAAGTATCACCGTAAAAATATGTGTGTGAGACAGTGTGTTTAGTGATAGTGAGAAGTGTTTATCAGTGAGAAACATTACAGCCCGAGGCTACATTAGGAACCGAGTGGGCTACTTCACATCAGCAAAAGTTTTTCCTAGAGAGTCGTTCATTATTTTATGCATTATCTCCATGCAAACGAAAGCGAGATACTTTTAAATGAAATATCCACGAACTGTGTGAACACAAGCAGTATTGGATTGCTTTAATGAGATTATTGACAAGGAAACGTAATCAAATTGAAGATTAACAACACACGTAAGTAAATACCCGTTAGAAATAAACAAACGGTTAATTTAACTATAACGCCATCATTTCTTACGGTTAGCGCAGTCGCGGCTCGTGGTTTTATAAATGGGGAAGGCTGCAAATGCATTGCATTCCATTACAGTGCATTGCATTGCCTGCATTGTATTTCTATTAATAATTAGTTTGATACAGACGATTGAGAACGACGCGAAATACCGTGAGATATTCCATCCTGGGACCCGTTTCACAAAGGTTACAAGTTACTAGAACTAGTAATCACAAGTACTCGTAAGTTCTGTTTCACAACGATTTTGCTGGGTCCCAGAAGACAAGACCTCATGCGCCAAGAAAGAAAATCCCAAGTATAGCGCTCCTACCGCATACTGAGAAAACTAGTTGAAGGGCAATGCTACTCGCGGAGCTGCACAGTAATGCTATCTGGTGAGCCCGCCGTTCTTCAGACCCTAGATTCCACCAAAGGCTGTTTCGCCACAGCCTTCGTCCGCTGGTAAGCGTCTGCAGTGAATGCATGACGTCACGCCTCCTCGTTTTGTACAGGCCTTATGGGAGAATAAAGTGGGAGCCTAACGCTTCTCCCTTCCCTGTCAACAGCTTTACATGTGTTACGGACGGCCGTTAACGAACCGATAAAGAAAAATTTTGATATGATTGTAACATAATACAACTCAGAATTCCATTATTAATAAATAAATACATTTGTAAACATATTTTTAAATTTCTTTTGGACGGCGGTTTCTCTAGGAGAGGCTCCGCCTTACAGCCTTTAATGACGAGCCGCGCCTGGGTTAGCGTATCGAACTGTTATACCCAAGTTCCTGAGTTCAAACCCGATCGAAGCCATGGATTTTTACGGACGAAAAAATCTTTCGTACGCCTTCCTTCGGAGGGGAAGTAAAACCGGCTGTCCCATGTTAGTAGATTTACTGCATGTAAAAGATCCTCAAGCCTAAATGACGCCTCTGAGCAAAATTCAAAGTCGCCTGTTTCTTCGCCCAAGGAATACCTTCTTCCTCCGCTAGTTGGTGAAAGGAGCGTAGCGAAAACTGCGTGGTCAGACGTAAGAGCAGGCCTCATGGCTTGAGTCTCTCCACGTAAAATAAGGCAATTCAATTCCATTCAATTCAATAAAGAACAATGCAAAAAAATACAGTGAAGCAGCGGAAATAGCATAAGATTACTCTTATTCAAGTCAAATGCATTTCTTAATTATCTATTTTTTTCTCTTAAGGTGATATTATGAAAAGTATTTAACGACACATTGCCGATAAACACAAACGGATTGGGTTATAGCTCCGGTTTACAGATTCACTCGCTTTCATTATTTGCTCTAAACCGACCAATGACGTTCATAACTACGGAAGTGAAATAAAATTCACAGCAGTCAATTAAACATTTTTTTCGCCAACAGGAAAACACAATTAATGATAAATTTTCATAATTGCAGTAGATAACATTTATTAATTCTCGGATCGACAGGACAAATATCAGGTATTCCCTTTAATACTTGCTCCATTTGAAAACAAACTTGACATTAACAACATATGAACAAAATCAACCTCCGATACAAAAGATTAATTTCTTAATTAATTTTATAAAAATGTGATACAGATCTTTGGTATAGGAAATGTGTAAATTAGTAGTCAGAGAAAATTGTAAGGTTCGAATTGCCGTAAGGAGTAAAAGTTCACGGGATTTCTTACGGTAAAAGTTTTTACTTTCTCGAATAAGTATTTATAAATGTAGAGAGTCCATTGACGGGGGGGAAATAGTGGGAGTAATTTTTTTTTAGTTATCCAAATAAGAACGAAGATGCTCCAATCAGGGATTAGAACTTCCAAATACCGATGTACTGCCAAGCGTGTGTTCACGCACCTAGCTAGCTCCAGCACAGAACTCAGCGTTGCCAGATGATTAAATGTATATCGCAGAACAAACCTTCAAAAATCATAGTACTTGCACTAAAACTCCTGGTACCAATGTCACCTGACTTAATTAATTGTTACATAGTTAGAATTGCAACTTTTATGTTTTTAACAAGCGCAGGAAATTCATTTAAATTAAATCAATATAATTAATTTTATATCTATAAAGTAAAAGGAAGACTAAGACGTTCTATCCTTTCCTACTATAGAATGTGCTAGCACAAAACATCTTATGCCACCCTTAATGTTTTTAGAGCAGTGATTTTACCAATATGATAGATATTTGTAACATTGGTGTTAGATTCAAATTACTGAATAAAAAAAGTATTAAACGAATCTTAAATCGTACTTCATCAATTACCGTACACATAAAATCCTGGTATTTAAACGCACCAGGATGTGTTCATCCTGGCACAAGGTATCTTCATTAAAATCCTGGTAAAAGTACCAGGATCCTGGTACGTCTGGCAACACTGACAGGACTGCGTGCGATTTCCGGAAGAGGTACGCAAGGCAAGGAGGTCCCCGCCCGTTTGGCACCAGAATAACCCGCCGCGCCCGGAAGACAAATGCTTTCTTGGGGGCGGTTTTCTTTCGCTCCCCTCGCACGTACAACCACCCACTCCCCCCTTCCCCCTCCCCCTTTGGGTACACTCTCCTTCCGATTCGCTTTGGATGGAGCCTTTGCCCAAAGTTCTTCCCACGACACCAGTTTTCATTTCTCGTCTTACACGGTGTAAAACGTGGTAATTTTTATAGTATGCGCGTGGAGATATTGCTTTTTGCACAATCGAGGTTGAGCAAAAAACAATAACTTCACTCACGAAATATAAAATTTTTTCTACAATCGCATAAATTTTTTTTTTACTACGAATCATTTGTTTCATCTCTAGTGTTCATGGTTTTTTCGAAGGGAACCCCGCCTTAACGTATAACAGGAGGCCCTGGACATAAGACAGTGTTTCATACGAGTTCCTATTGTATAACTGGTACATCTTGGTTATTATTACTGAATTTAAAATGGTTAAAAGCGATGCTAACATTCCACACGAGCTGTTAGAATCTGCGATCGCTGCAGTATCTAATTCATTACCCAAAATTCCTAGAAATTTTCGAAAAACCTACTATCAGTTAAGAGATTGGTGTGCACCTACGAGACTTTAATAATATATTATGTGTTAACAATTACGAACAAATTATGTGTTACTAGTTCACATAAGTTAATAATTACTGGGAAGAGTTTAATTATTAGTGAAAATGAAGTTGTTTTGCCATTAATGTGTTGCTTTATTTTCTTCCTTGTAAGCTACCTCCGGAGCGTATAAGTATTTTTCACACTGTGACGTCATAGCGAAAAAAGTATTTTACGCCCGGTGACGTCACGATTTTCAGATGTTTTATGAAAAAACTTCACGCATGCGTACCACTACGTATGAACCCACATTTGTATACGATCGTAGAAAATGTAGGTTTGTACATGTTACAAAAAAATGTTGCAATTTTTAAGTAAATACATATTTCGGGGGTCGCTGATCCTGAAACTCTTCTTTTTCGAAACATATGTTCGTTCTTGTGTCTGTCCAACCTCGAACAACGCTAACACCTGAAAACTTTACACAGGACTTATCCATAAAATGGATATTCTTCGATTCATTCAACTTCTCAAGCTTAGCTTTTCCCGACCGTCCCCTTCTCCACTGCCTGTCTTGCCTCGTGCCAATCGGTTACAATGCCGCTTAGAAGCATTCGAGATTGTATTGAACGAAATATTCTTTAAAAAAAAGTCCATCTCGGACACACAGTCGTAATCTCAATACAATTTTTCTATTTTTGTCAATAGATTTTGTAAAAATTACACATCAATCACTCTAGTGTTGTGCCTGGAGCAGCGATGACCGAGAGGTTTTTTGGCGATGGGCTGATTTTTTGACACTAGCTTCTCTGCTTCTGACAGGAATCAGCCGTTGACGGTTTCATCCAATCTGGAGTTTGAATAGCTCCATAGTGACGTCACTGGGGCGACATACAAGTTCCCGATTGGATGGCACCGAAACGCCGCTACTCAAGCAACAAGATTGAAATAGAGTTGGTGTGAACACATCATGAGACAACAACCACAACGCTAGGCTCACTCAACAACAGTATGGGGCCCAAGAACGGGCTGGCGAAATCCAGGCAGGCAGCGTAGAAGATGGAGTGATGAATTTAAAAGCGAGCTTGAAAACACGTGGTCAAGGGAAGCGAGAGACAGAGACAGGTGGAAGACATATACCGAAGAGTTTGTGACAAAGAGAAATTAATGTAATCAATGGGTTTCAATTGTGTTTTTATTCTGTTTTTGTAACATTCTTAGTGTGAAAATCGATTCTGAGTGGCGACTGATAAGACTGAGGCAAGTGGAAGACTGACGGAAGAGTTTGAAGCAAAGAGAAAAAAAATCATTGTCTGTAAAATTATGCAATTATGTAATTTCATATTACGTAAGTTTGTGTAATTTCTTTCTGTGTAATTTAATTTTGTATAAACAAGAAAGCCAACTTTTCACCCTGCTGAAGCAGGAGGCAGGGATTTTGCAACAAATAAATTAATAAATAAATATATAAATGGGGGAGGAAGGGGGTCTGACTCAGCGTTACACTGCGTTACATAGGGGTTCAAGCACATGCTATGGGTGCTTTACAAGGGGGAAGGAGGCTATTGAAAATACTCGAAATTTGCGTTACGTAATCTATGGACGGCCCTAATTACCTGAGTAGTTGAAGAATCCAGAGTCAATAAGCACCTCTATAATTGAAGGGTAGTGGTCTAAGACACATTTTATAAAAACGGAGAAATAGTAATTTATTGTACTAGACGATAAAGGTATCCTTTATGAAAGCGAGGGAGGTATTACCGCACGAGCGACGATAGGAACGAGACTGAAAATTGAAAGAAACAGTTGACTCTCATTATAGAATTTTTACGCGCAAACACAAAAACGAATCGAGGTCGCCTGCATAAACGAATCTGCAAAATGGTATGTAGCATGAAAACAACAGGTAGCATTTAGATTTGCACAACAGCGCATTCTTTGAGCCGTATTGTAAATTACTTCAACTGGTAATAGTGGATTAGATGCCTCTTGCCTCGAAGAGCGTGCATGCGCAGAAAAGAGTAGATAAAAACATTTTTTAATTAACATCGTGGGTGATAAACACACTGCAAGTCATATAATTGACAATTAATAAGCGTCTTTGACCTTATTCCCAATGACATGACCAAAATAAGTGCCTGAGAAAAATTACCGAAGGTCTCTGGTTTGTAAGCAATGACACAGAGAATTAAAAATAGAATCCATTCAAGATTATTCAACATTTCAAAAAACGTCTATGACTACCACAGTCCTCAGCTACAGGAACTAGCATCTTGGTAAGACTTACAAACAACCACAGAGAATTCACTCACGCTACTCTAAGGACATTTTCAAGCCTTTCTAACTATCTGAAAATCTATTTCTATCCCTCGATATCTGTATCTCTGTCACTCAGACACACACACACACACACACACACACACACACAACAGTACCAAACAATTGCTTGCCACGCTTTCTTGCCAATATAACATACCTACACCGGAAGTGTTTTTGACTCTTAGACCTGAGGGTAGTTCATTCTATAATGTTATAGAAATCTTATATCAACACCCTTGAAAGGCAGAAATGCCGAGCAAGAAGAAATACAATTTATTTAAAAAAAGAAAACAGTTCACCTTCTTAGTAAAAAAATGGTGTCAATAACTCATTTTTGGGAGATTAGACAATTATTGCGCTCAGCCCTTCAATTGTTCAAACGTGTTTGTGCAGCACATGCACTAACACACACCTCGAAAAGATTACACCTCGCGTTTTTCTTTGCATCCTCGGCCTCCAGCATCACCAAACCAGAGCGTACCTCGCCTTCCCCGATTCTCAGGTGCCGGTTTGCTCCAGCGCTCCCTGCGTTTTCGCATGCAACACTGAAGATCTCCAAGGGCAGAGTAGGGAAAACATTTCCTCTCTTGTAGAAATTCCCTTCCTTTTCTCCCCTCACATAATATGATCACGTTCCTACATGGTTTACACGTCGACGCCTCTCCTGGAAAAGCGGAAACGCAATTTTATAAAGAAGTGCGCGTAATCGTGTGCTTGCCCTGTGTGCATTTTATTCTGTTCACGTGGAAAAAAGAAACGTTTTGAAAGCTTTCAGAATGAGTAATGCACGCGTGGAAAAATCTGCATTGCTTTTTTCGCACAAAAAAGTGTTTTGAGAGAAAAACGTTTTGGTACATCGAATTCTTTTTTTCTCAGCTCGTTATCGGAATATACAAACCACTCGTGAACGCGGTTCTTGTCCAGATTGTTCGCAGTTCAAAATCTTCAGTAGCTGATAAATTAATGTATTACGTAAAAACTATTAAGGGCACAAATTTATGGACTTTGGACCAAGGACTTGTAGATCTGTTAGAAACTTTTTACTGGAAATACACGTGTACCGTAAACTAAATAATAACCCAAAGCTAGGAAATTAACCGACCTTTCCGTGGAACGGGACTGAGCAAATGTCTAAACGAAATTTTAGCTTGAAGGAAGGGAGTCCCGGTTACTGAATAAACAAAATGATGTGGCTCATGAAATAAAATAAAGAAGTTTATATACGTCTGTCTATAATTCAATCCAAGACAGACTTATTTCTATTTTACAAGTCTAAACGAAATGTCTTTATGCTGAATCACAATATGTTAGAAGCCATTTCTTTATGTCAAGACAATTTTTTCTGATGTAGACTGAAATGTTCTATTTACAAAAATTTCATATTCACGTTCTTAAACTCCTGGCGAAACGGATCAAATAAAGTAATTTTAAACTCCTGAAAGTCTATTGTAACTTGTGAAATTTCTAGATACTATTAGAAAAATGTAATTTCCTTTCTTTGGTAGATCGTTCCACGCACATGCTAGATACTTGGCCAGGGAATGTAAGATAGATGTACCACATCTTAGTTGATAGTAGGTTTAACAATGAATAGGCATGTTTCAGCTACATTTTCTCAGTATTAAAATTATTTTTAAGATTATCCTTTAATTATCATGTGAGTTAGTTATAAATATTATTGCAATCAATTATTTTTAATCGAGTTCTTTACAAATTATTTGCTATGGTACATCAAATTACGGTATTTTACGGAGAATTGCGGTAGAAGCCCAACATTACGCGTTTGATGTATCATCCGAGAAGATACAATAGACAAAGGGAAGGTTGAGGTATCATCGGATAAGGCGATCCTGTAGATCCCCATTAATGATCTTGTGAAATACAATGGAGGCGAGAGAACAGGTTATTTGGCAACCTCAATGTGCTTGAAGCTCGTGCGTATGGAGCGTAAACTTGTGTTAAAGAATAAACTTGTGTTAAAGTCTGCCACACTATTCACATCTCAATGAGAAAATAAAGAATTGAGGTTAAAAGGTAAGAGACCGGTCATTTTTTGTTTATTTTTATTCTCTTTTACCTTTCGTTTTTTACATTGTTGTTACATAATAAAACAAGGTAAAATGAAATAAAGTAAAATAACCCGCCTCAATGATATTTACACTATACTAATAAGGCATTTCCTGTGCAATGCACACAGGCCGATGTGGCCCTAAGGGGAGGCGAAGGTAGGGCTCCACCTTTTCGTCGCCGTCGGCACAAGGAGGAGGTTTGGTGGCGAGCACAACGCTCCGGCCGCCTTTACTCCCAGGAAAGATCCTGGTACTCACTTGGAAAGGAGGCTGAGTCGACCCCAGAGCCGCCCTGAAGGGAAAGCACCAAACAAAAATCCCAGCCTACGCCGGGATTCGAAACTTTGTCCGTCAGGTCAGGGTACTAGTGCCAGTGGAGAAATTCGTCTGAAAGGTATAGGCTCGAGCGTTGAAACACGGAGAGACAGAGACAGACAGACAGACGTTTTGCGGCCTATTGATTTTTCTGTATCACGGACCCACAAAACATGAATTCTGACTACACAACGTGTTAGAGAAAGTATTTACAAAATATACATAGGGACAAGACTCATTAACTTCTTCGTTACAAGTGCTAGGCAATGAGAGTTGTTCTGCGGAAAATTCGCTGTCATCCGGCACACGATTACATAACTTTCTGTTCTTATGAAATAAATGCGAGAAAGTAACAAGGCCACAACGCAACTACTTCGAGGATCTTCTTCTTCTCCTTTTTCTTCTCTTTACACCACGTGTTAGAAGAAGAAATTTAACACATAAAGCAATAAAATGTATCCACTTTTTCGTTCCCAGGGCCCAACAATGCGAGTTTTTCGACGTAAAAATGACATATTACCGCCTCACCATTACTTTACATAAGTATTTTCCCTGAAGTACGTAAACGTAGTCAGGTAAGAAAGTAAAATGCTTGCATCCACGGGGGATAATGCCTCCCCCTGGATCCGCGACTGTTCGATGTGGGCTGCAATGATTCATCTCTTGCGGGCAAGCGGGCGGAAGGGTTGGAGGGCGAAGCGGGCGGGCGAAGCGGGTGGGCAGGTGGGCCAAAGGGGAGGGTGAAGCGGGCGGGAGGGCGAAGCGGACGGGCGGACGGGCGGAGGGGAGGACGGGCAGACGGGCGGACGGAGGACGGACGGGCGGACGGGCGGACGGGCGGACGGGCGGACGGGCGGACGGGCGGACGGGCGGACGGACGGGCGGACGGGCGGGTGGACGGGCGGGTGGACGGACGGACGAGCTGTCGGGCAGCAGTGCGAAGCGGGGGGGAGGGCGAAGCGGACGGGAGGACGAACGGGAAGACGGGCGGGCTGACGGGCGGACGGGCGGAAGGGCGGACAGGCGGACGGTCAGACGGGCGGGTGGGCGGACGGACGGGCGGACGGGCGGACGGGCGGAAGGGCGGACAGGCGGACGGTCAGACGGGCGGGTGGGCGGACGGACGGGCGGACGGGCGGACGAGTGGACGGGAGGACGGGCGGACGGGCGGACGGGCGGACGGGCGGACGGGCGGACGGGCGGAAGGGCGGACAGGCGGAGGGTCAGACGGGCGGGTGGGCAGACGGACGGACGGGCGGACGGGCGGACGGGCGGACGGGCGGACGGGCGGACGGGCGGACGGGCGGACGGGCGGACAGGCGGACGGGCGGACAGGCGGACGGGCGGACGGGCGGACGGGGGACGGGCGGACGGGCGGACGGGCGGACGGGCGGACGGGCGGTAGGGCGGTCGGGCGGACGGGCGGACGGGCGGACAGGCGGACGGGCGGACAGGCGGACGGGCGGACGGGCGGACGGGCGGACGGGCGGACGGGCGGACGGGCGGACGGGCGGACGGGCGGTCGGGCGGTCGGGCGGACGGGCGGACAGGCGGACGGGCGGACGGGCGGACGGGCGGACAGGCGGACGGGCGGACAGGCGGACGGGCGGACGGGCGGACGGGCGGACGGGCGGACGGGCGGACGGGCGGACGGGCGGACGGGCGGACGGGCGGTCGGGCGGTCGGGCGGACGGGCGAACTGCTGGACAGGCGGCGGGAGGGCTGACGGTAGGCGAACGGGCGGGCGGGTGGGCGAACGGGCGGGCGGACGGGCGGGCGGGCGGACGGGCTGACGGACGGGCGGGCTGACGGACGGGCGGGCTGACGGGTGGGCGAACAGGAGGGCGGGTGAGTGAGTGAGCCTGCGGGTGGCGGGTCGTCGCCCCCGCCCGGCCCCCCCATAATAAGCCCGCGTGCGCACGCGCGTGTCGTTCCGCGCGGCATCCGCTGGGCTCCGACAGGTGTCGCCTAACGATCAGTTTCCGCTCGCGCTCCACGGGGGCGAGCGGGGCGGGCGCACGCAGGGGGCGCGGGCGGAGGGGATGGGGCTGCGATCGGGAGCGGTTGGATGTGGCGTTCAAAAAGCAACCGAAAACCACTAGCCATTGCTTAATATTCCTTCAACTAGCGCTCCAACTGTTTCAAGCAAGTGCAGCGTGTTACCAATTTCCCTATCTCACCTTCACCCCAGCGTAGAGAACTCGAGGTACGAGTAGAATATATGGGGACCGGAACAGTGGAAATGGCAGAGGAGAAGATGTTAAAAGCGACAGCGGGCCAGGCCTTGGGATGGCGGCGGCGGGAGGAGGCGAGAACTGTAGAACTGGGATTGGGGGAAGGGTGGCGGAGGAAGAATCTTGGGAGTCGGAAACGAGACTGAGACAACAGACAGGTACGTGGTGGAAAATGAGAGGACGGGCGCAGAGGTGATAATGAAGCAGGCACGGAGGCAGTGGTGGTGGGGATGAAAGAGAAAAGGAGGAGTACAACAGTGAAACGAAAAGGAGATCAACAGCGACGACAGGGGCAGCGGTTAGGAATGGCGAGGGGCTGTGGGATGGCAAAAGAGCGAAGGACTGTGGTGGTGGAATGAGGGCTGAGGAGCGGTGGCAGGAGGAGAAAAACAGGCATGGATGCAATAGTGAAGGCTCAGAACACTAAAGGAACGCATGAACGTAACGGAAATAATGTTCACTCGTCCGCCATGTGGAAATCGCACGTAGGTTGGATGTGACGTACAAAACACTACCGAAAACCCTCAGCCAATCACTGCTTGAAATTCCTTCAACGTGACCTGGCGGCGTGTTGGCAATTTACCAATCTCACTTTCACCCTGTCTAGGAAACTTAGATGCAAGTGGAATATATGGGGACCGGAGCAATGGAAATGGCAGAGGAGAGGATGCTTAAAGCGACGGCAGTGGCAACGGGTGTGTGGGGATGGCGGCGGCGGGAGGGGGGCAGAACTATGGAGTTGGGATGGGTTGTAGTTGAGGCAAGGGTTGCGGATTCGGGGCGGACGCGGCGGCGGGTCGGGGGCGTGTGTCGGGGTCGGCGCCGCCGCGGGGCGGGGCGGGGCGTAGCGGGGTGGGGTGGGTATTGTCGCGCGTGGGAGCTGAACAGCTGAGCGCGGCGGGGTGGGGCGGGGAGGGGCGGGCGTGTCCCTCTGCTCGTAATTAACCGCAGGTGATTGTCACGCTCCACGGACGATACTCCGCTCACAGCACGTTACGTGTAGGGCAACACGCGACGCAAAATCTCTTCACGAGACACACACGAGACTGTAACAACAAGGGGAGAAATGTAACATGAGACGAAGGAGAAAACGAAGAAGGAAAAGAAATGATCAAAAAGGGAAAAGAAACATGAAGTGTAACAAGAAACAGTAGAAAAGAATTAGGAGGTATTTCTGGTTTGGCACCGAGCGAAGTGGCGCAGAGCGTAGCGCGCTGACTTCGCACTCAGAAGGTCCGGGTTCGATTCCAGGGCGGGCCGGCCATCCTGGCCTCGGCTTTCTTGATTTCCCTTGGACACAAGGCGAATGCAGGGATGGTACAAAAGTCCATATCACATACACCTCTCATTATCATAAACTTCATCTTACCACCACCACCACCACCCTTAACATCACCTATCACTTTTATTCAGTATTTCCTGCAAAATGACAGGAGGGCCTTGCCCTAAATGGGATCTTAGTGAGATATTATTAATAATAATAATAATAATAATATAATAATAATAATAATAATAAATTGGTTTAGCGGTGAGTTATCGTTGGTACTGAAAATGAAATAATTATAGACGTTGTCATTGCCAAGAATAATAGTTATTAACAGAGCAGCTTTCGATGGCTAAGCCATCATCATCAGTTTCCTGATGCAAAAAATATAAAGAAATAAAAACATTAGGATTAATAGACCAAAGAAACAAAACCGTTCATTCATTTCTTAAGATGTTAATTGCATTTATAAAATTACATATTTTATATTATAAAGGCTCAATTAACCATGTTGTATAAGTAATCTATTAATCCGGATGTTTTAATCTGTTTATATTTCTCATATCAGGAAACTGATGATGAATGCTAAGAGATCGAAAGCAGCTCTTTTAATACATAATATTGTCAGGACCTTAGTAGTTGGAAGTGAAAGAAATTACGACAGAGTGATGGAACGAAATGGTAGTCATATGAAACTAAACTATTATTTGTCGTGTATGTTTTGTAAATTACTATAAAAAGAATCTGAAAAAATATATATAGTGCTTCAAAGAATGAGATAAATGACTCAATGTTATTCGTGACAATCAAATTCTTAAACAAATTTTCAGTCAATTATTTACGTTCTATAATTTCTACTACGTTCTATAATTTCCTATTTACGTTCTATAATTTCTATTTCTCTTCGTATTTCTCACGCACACAGTCATGTAGCTTCGCCCATTGCCATTAATTCATTGAACGAGCTCGTCACTGATCCACTAATTTGTGACTTTGGAGCGAGAATCGATTCCATTTCGTGCCGGAGTTCTCTGTATTCCACGCGGCCAATCTGCAGCGCCAACTCAGTTAGGAGTAACACGAGTCCAACATGCAACTCCCGACCGCGTCGAGACTAACTTTAGAACGCAGCCAATCGCTGAGGGCGATCACGCGCCCAGCGCCAATCACCGGCGAATACCCAATGCAACGCCATCGCGGCGGCACACGGCTGCGGCCACCCCGAGGCGTCGTTAATCACTCGCTTCCTCCCGCCTGGCCTAGCGATGAGCGGGCCATCGGATCGCCCGTCACGCCCCGCGCCTTCCGCCCCGCCCGCGGGCGAACGCCCTCAAGCTTCTCCGGGCACAGGTCGCTTTGCTGCCTTTCAAAGGGCGATGGCGGCTAGTGACTCAGGGCAACGACAGATGTCAATGTCTATGACCTGGGAGGTCCTACAATTCGAGTGTCGACGGTGGCAAGATTTTGGACAGAAATTATTCGATTCAGTCGCTGTCTAGAGGAGAATTCTAGCGGCGGGCTACTCTGATCGGTAGTTTTCCGTGGTTTCTCCGATCTACACCAAGCGAATGCCGGAGCAGTACCCCAACAAACCGGCCACGGACCGCGCGCGATCTGTCCTTCCTCTTCCTTGTCCTATCCTCTCCTCATACACACACACTTACACTAACATGCACTACACTACCACACATGCCGGGAGACCGGTCGGGAGCTTACAGCTTGTCCCGGCTGGGGCGGTGCCCCGCTGGTGGAGATACCTGGTTGAGGGAAAACCCCGCTAGTCGACAGGTAGGTCGGCGCCAGTATCTCGCCATCCAGCAGGGGAAAAGACCATCGCCACCTTCCGATGAAAAACACGCACTACACTTACGGGACTAATGACATCTGTCGCTTTGCTGCCTGTCAAAGGGCGATGGCGGCCGTGGCTCAGGGCATCGACAGATGTCAATGTCCATGACTGGAAGGTCTTCGGGTTCGGGCGTCGGATGGTGGCAGAATTTTCCACAGCTAGGTTCAATTTAGCTGCCCGTCTGGAGGAGAACTCGAATGGCCCGCTGCGCTGATCGGTAGTTTTCTGCGGTTTTTCCCCCGTCAACATCACGCGGAGGAGCAGGGAGGGGAGGCGGAGTGAGGGTATGAGAAAGGGAGGGAAGACAGTAGAGATGGAAAGAAATCGAAAGGACACTTGAGTGAGAGAATGGAAGAACGAGAAAGAGAGGGGACGATCAACAGAAATAAGATAGTAAGAGAGACAGAAAGAGGGAAAGGGAGGAAGGACGAGGGATAGGAGAGGGAAGGGAGCACGAATGTGAGAAATGGGAGAGTTGACTTGATTGATTCGTATTTCCGGGCGCGTCAACTACTTATGTCATTAGTCCCGTAAGTGTAGTGAGTGTTTTCCTCGGGAGGTGGCGGTGATCTTTTCCCCGCTGGATGGCGAGATCTGGCGCCGACCTACCGTCGACTAGCGGGGTTTTCCCCTCAACCAGGTATCTCCCATCAGCGGGGCACCGCCCCAGCCGAGACAAGTTCTAAACTCCCAACCGGTCTCCCGGCATGTGCAGTGCATGTTAGTGTGTGTGAAAGTGAGTGTGAGGACAAGAAAGAGGAAGGAGAGAAGGCGGTCCGTGGCCCATTTGTTAGGTACTGCTCCGACATTCGCCCCAGTGCTGATCGGAGAAACCACAGAAAACTACCGATCAGAGCAGCCGGCCGCTAGAATTCTCCTCCAGACAGCGGCTGAATTCCACCTAGCTGACAAAGCTAGAAGGGAGGAAGGAGTGTGGAGGGAGCGAGCGAGACAGTCAGTGGGGGCGTGCAACGGTGGCGTGTGGGCGAGGGGGCGAGAGAGAGGGAAGGCTGGCGGTCGGGCGAAGGGATGCGTATCGCGTGCACTTGTCGCCGCCGCTGTCCCCGGCACGACGCGACGCGACGCGGTGGGGCGACGCACGTAAATAATTGAACGCGCCCCCGCTCCCCCTCTGCCCACGCCCCCACCGCACGCCGTGAGCGGAAGTCACGTGGCCGGGGGCCGGCCCAAACAAATGACTGGCGCTGGGCCGCATCCAAAACGCTTCCGCCCCCGTCGCCTCCTCCCGCTCCCACCCGCGCTACCGCCACTCTCTTCCGCTCCCCTGCTCCTCCAGCCCCCGCCACCGTCGACGCCTCGGCCTCCCTGGAACTCTCGCCTCGGCACTCCTCTTGGGAATCGCCACACTGCATCCCGCGGTCGGTTTTCCTTCGCGCCCACAATCCTCTCAGGAATCGCCCGACTCCATCCAGCAGTCAGTTTGTTTATAACGACATTCCGCTCGGAAATCGCTCGACTACATCACGCGACTAGTTTCTGTAACCCCCATACTCACTCCGGAGACGTCTGATTGCATCCCGCGGTAAGTGTCCCTCACGGCACTTCTCTCGGAAATCGATCGACTGCATCCCGCGGTCATTTGTCCCATACCGCGCTAGTCTCGTGAATCGCCCGACTGCATCTCGCTGTCATTTTCTCCACCGCGCTCCACAGTATTCGCCCGACTGCAGCCCGCGGGCGGTTTTCCACTCGCCCGCACTCTCTCTCGGAAATCGCCTGACTGCATCTCCCGTTCGATTTCCCTCACACGCGCACCTCACGGGAATCTCCCGAATACATCCCGCTATCAGTTTTCACACCGCACTCCGCGCAAACTTTGCCCGAGTGCATCCCGCGGGCGGTTTTCCTCCCACCCGTACACCTCTCGGGAACCGCCCGACTGCGTTCCGCGGTCAGTTTTCCCGTACCGCGCTGCGCTCGTCAATCGCCCGACTGCATCCCGCTGTCAGTTTTCCCACCTGCGCTCCGCACAGGATTCGCCTCAATGCATCCCCGGGCGGTATTCCTGCCACCCGCACGCCTCTCGGAAACCGCCCGACTGAGTGCCGCGGTCAATTTTTCATCATGGATTGTGGCGTAGCTAGGGGTGGGCAGGGGGGCAGGGGGGCAGGGGGCGGCGCGCCCCGGGTGTATAATTTTCTATATAATTTTTATATATATAATTTTCTTTAAAAAATTATATACTATTAATTAGTTTTCTTAGTTTTAGAAGTTTGAAAATTTTATTGTTGGAATTATATTTTATGGATTAGTTAAAAATTATTTATATTAATTTAATAAGTATACATTTAAATCATAAATAGTAAGAAAACAGACAAAGAAATAATAAAAATTAAAACGCAATAACTTCAACTTACTTAAATAACTTAAAATATTGTACATTATTTTGTATTTTATTTGTACATTAACAAAGATTATAAATATAAACAAAGATTGTACATTTTATTAAATATTAAATTTAATAAAATAATATACAATCTATGCAGCAATATATATTTTTAATTTAATTTATGGGGGTGACACCATTAGCTTTGCCCCAGGTGACACCAACTGAAGCTACGCCACTGCTCATGGCCCCCTTGCCTCCCTTGGATCCGCCAGTGAAGGGCATCAAATGTTTCTTGAAGAACGCAAGCATCCACTCCCCACTACGGCCCTCGACACTCCACCCGCTGCTCTACCGTGCCTCATCCTCGCACCACGACTACCTGCCCCTCGTCCAGCCCCCACGCCCAACCCACGACACTGGACATCCCCCTCTATATTTTTTAAGGACAGCTGAAATATACTGACATTTTCAGTTTGCACTGTTTACGAATTTTTCTGTATCTCTATATTAATAAAATCAACCATTGTGGCGAAATTCTATTCAATTTTGACATCATCGGATATAGTGAACAAACATGTTAGTCTCTGAGAGTTCATTATAACCAGACTCGATTGTCTGACTCGTTGCTCCAGAAACGACCCTTTACCTCAGTTCTTCCATCCTCGCCCCGCCTACCTCTTCCAGTCTACTGTGCGCCCGTACCCAATCCCGCCACCGCCCCCCGCCTCTGCCCCGCCGACTCAGCCACCCCCGCCGCAACCGTCTTCTGCTCCGCTGCACTCCTCCTCCACCCCACCCCGCCCCTTCCGCTGTGTCTGTGGAAATGTGCCTCGCTGCAGGACAAGAGGCGCGGAAGGCGAAGCAAAAGGCGAGAAGACAAAAGACAAAATTCCACGAAATACGAAGATCGTCTTAGGTTTTATGGAAATACATTCACAGTTCAGTACTTTGGGAACTGCAGAGAAATCTGCCTAAAATTCAGACTCTAAACGGAGTCGGCACAACGAAATCACTGACAAACCAAACTTTATTTTGCTAATTTTAAGATTTCCTAGGTGAAACGAGAGATGATATGAAACAAACCGATCTATGCAGAAAATGAAGCATTTTAAGTTATCGTTTGCGTACATATATATTCTGAATTCTACGAAAAAAACACATTCTGAAGACAAATACCTTACGATTTTAAAGGCGGTTCCAGATATTTGGCATTCGCCGAGTAGCGAAGTGCTACTCGCCCAATACCGACCAGCTGATGTGTTCCGCGAATGATTCGCTTCCTCTGGTGAGTCCAAAAGACCGACACGCGATGGGTAGGGTGAATGTTCGTCACTCATCGAATAGCAAGCAACTTATCTACACTTCTTGGGATTCGGCGAGCGGTTACTCGCAACTCACCGAATAACGATTGTGTGCAGCTGCCTTAAGGATGTGGGTGTAGAAAGAGATGATGCATGGCCAAAGAGAAACTACAGGGGCGACAGAGGACGGGGTGCGTGGGGAAGACGAAACAGTCGAACGACGAAGGACAGGGAGGCGCGAGGCAGTGCGGGAGGAACTGAGCGAGCGCTAAGGAAAGGTTCGGATCGCAAGTAATTTTTTGTCAACATTTAAAGCAAATGGATAAATGGGACATGTGTAGAATTCGCTGTTTAAGGAGCAATCCTCACTGAGTGGAATCAGTGACGCTTAGAGATTTCACAAGTGTCCGCAATTATTGTTAACTCTTTAAAGATATTAAGCAATTAGAGCTCACGTCACTTGCGTTTATAAGAATGTTTTTGGTCTTTTCTCTGTGTACTTTAGCTCCGGATGTTTATTTCAAGTACTTTGCCTTACAAGGACTTTTATGAGGCATTCGCCAGGTGTTGATCGGAAAAAAACACGGAAAAGTACCGATCAGAGCAGCCGGCCGCTAGAGTTCTCCTCCAAACAGCGTCTGAACCCGACCTAGATTACAAGCTACTGTCCAAAATCTAGCCTACTCGAACCGTCGGAATTGGAACCTAGGACCTCTCGGTCAGAGGCACTGCAGAGGAATCAGTTGATGCCCTGAGCCACCTCAGCCGGTGCGTCTCTGCTGCCTGGAGCAAGCGCTGTGTGTGTGTGTGGGCGTGGCCGATCTGCTTGGCGGGGTCGGGGTGGGGAGTGGAACCCTAGGAGCTCCCGGTCAGAAGACTGCAGTGACAACAGTTGATGCCCTGAGCCACCTCAGCCGGTGCGTCTCCGCTGCCTGGAGCAAGCGCTGTGTGTGTGTGGGCGTGGCCGGTCTGCTTGGCGGGGTCGGGGTGGGGAGTGGAACCCTAGGACCCTCCCGGTCAGAAAGACTGCAGTGACAACAGTTGATGCCCAGAGCCACCTCAGCCGGTGCGTCTCCGCTGCCTGGAGCAAGCGCTGTGTGTGTGTGGGCGTGGCCGATCTGCTTGGCGGGGTCGGGGTGGGGAGTGGAAACCCTAGGACCTCCCGGTCAGAAAGACTGCAGTGACAACAGTTGATGCCCTGAGCCACCTCAGCCGGTGCGTCTCCGCTGCCTGTAGCAAGCGCTGTGTGTGTGTGGGCGTGGCCGATCTGCTTGGCGGGGGCGGGGTGGGGAGTGGAAGCCTAGGACCTCCCGGTCAGAAAGACTGCAGCGACATCAGTTGATGCACTGAGCCCTCACTCCCGGTAGGCCTTAGCTCGCGCGAGTCACAGTATCAAGAGCTAAATGGTCTGCGACGAATGGAGGGGGTAGGCGCGAAGCAGCGGCGGAGGGTGGGGAGGGGAGGGGAGGGGAAGGTAGGGGAAACCGAGTTCCGCGCGGCCCAAACGACCGCGGAAGATGTTATCGCGTCTGATTGCTGCTTGAAGGCAGCGAGGGCGCTCGCAACAGGTGGCGAGTTAAATGAAAATAAAGTGACAACATGCGACTGTCACACGCCGCAGCCGACCGCGTCACGCGACGGAACACGGCGCGTTAAATTAAGCCACCTGCGTTTCACGCGGGAGGTCATAAAAACGCAACGCTCGTGTAATGTGGCAAGATAACGCTAATTGGTATTTTATGTCTTAATAACATCCGATCCAGAGATTTTCCTTCCTAGGCCTCCAAGGTTTGAAACTAGAGTCGACTACCGGTTATAGTGAACTTCTGGGAACTAACATTTTTGGTTCGCTATATCAGAGGTTCACTATATATTTATGTGCAAAATTAAATGAATTTCTCCACAATTATCAATTTTATTAATACAGAGATAAAGTAAATACATTAACAGCCCTGAACTGAAAACTTCAATACCTAATTTGTCCTTAAAAAAGCGAATAATTTTCAGTTGCTTGGCTCGTAAATTTTTCATTAGAAATGTGTACATCCTCCCCAGAGTTCGTGCTCTCTCCATACTTTATTCTGCATTGTCCACTGTCTCCAAGCATCAATGTGCTCTTGATCCCCCCTTCGATGCCTCTTGACCTTTTGTAAGCCTCAGTCCTCCACAATATGACCTTTCGTTTGATATTTTTTTCAAGGTTCCTAGTGTTGGAATTTGTGATATGAGGCGATATATAATTTTCCAGGAGAGAATTAATTTCCAAGTAGTATTTCCTATAATAGAGGTTCCTTATAACCGACGTTCAGGTTCACTACAACCGAATCTTCTAATACTTATTTGTATTGTAAGTGAAACGGGACCAGTGACTTAAGTTCATTATTACCGAGGGTTCACTCCATCCGAGTTTACTATACCGACTGTAACATCCGATCTAGAGATTTTCTTTCCTAGGCCACGAAGGTTTGAACCTATTCTGTTTTCACTTTCTTCAGTGCAAAAAGAAGCAAAGGCGTCCTTTTCATGTAGACTCGTATCAACAAATAACATGTAGTAAGCAATGGCAAATATCACAACATATATGACATAACATTAATGGTCTGTATGAGTGTGTTGGAAGGTGCAAAGAACAGAACGTAGAATGTAATTATTTATCTTAAAATCAATTCCTTTCTTCCAGTCTTAAAACCCATTCGACATCTTTATCTCAGTAAGTCGGCATAAGCAACGTGAAGTCATATTGCAGTAAAAATATAACTTATAGTTAATGTTAATCACTGATTTCCATTACAGATAAAGCGGCGTAAGAAGTCAAATACAATGTATGTTGATAAATACATTCTCTTCTGTAACTAAGGTAACAATTCGAACAAGAAATAAAACGACTCACCAAAATTAAGAAGTAGTTTCCGCAGGGAATGTTCCTCGTCTTACCTGCAACAATGAAAAACAACAGATCAGATGGCTGTAAATATATGTAATACCATTGCGAAAGTTTCTGAGAGGCCTTTCATTTCTTTCAGATTTTATATATTCATAATATCCACAGGCATATATGAAGGCACTATATTCATAATATCCACATGCACAGATATTAAGTCATGCAACAAATAACAGTTGGTAAAATTGGCATGAACGAATTCCTTCATGATTCGAATCGTCGTTGGCCTCACCCTGAACATTCTTCGCCATAGTTTTGTGTTTCTACCAAAAAATTGATGAGTATTGCAGAGGCAATAACGGAAATATGTCCCGCAACAGTAAATACGAGTATATCGAAGCTGTGATCTTGTTACCGAGTACCCAATGTATTTTAATAATAAAATTTGTTCAAAGAATTGCCACCCCGAGACTGCAATACCGGTCTCCTGGTTTACAACTAATTGCTTTAAGCACTGAGTCGACCAATTCTATGAACAGTTTCATATGCCTGATGTACTGTCGGATTATGATACGTAATTGTGACTACCTTGTCACCTTATTGGAGCGTCAATTACGCCGGAAATATAGTTGCGCAAATGTAAATATATCCAATATGTGGCATTGTCACTGAAATAACCAATTTATTTTAATAATTAAATTGGTTCAAAGAATCGTTGAGTCGTGGTCAGAGAGACAATTCTATGAACAAATTCAATTGTTATTATTAATATTGTTATTATTGTTGTTAACTATAATTTCTTAAACTGTTTTAATTTTGAAAATACCCCCTTGACATGTTTCCTTAAGCCGCTCTTGCCCTTACTGATCCCACTTCGAATTGACTGGATGATTTCGGGCGAGTCAACGACTGTCATTAGTCCCGTAGGTGTAGTGCATGTGATTGCCTCGACAGGAGGTGGTGATCCTTTTCCCCGCTGGATGGCGAGATCCGGCGCCGACCTACCGTCGACTAGCGGGGTTTTCCCCAACAATGTATCTCCCACCCGCGGAGCACCGTGCCAGCTGGGACAAGCCCTATGTCCCCGACAAGTCTCCCGGCATGTGTGGTAGTGTAGTGCATGTTAGTGTAAGTGTGAGTGGAAAGAGGAGAGGATAGGACAAGGAAGACGTAGGAAAGATCGCGCGCGGTCCGTGGCCCGTTTGTTAGAATACTGCTCCGGCAGTCGCCTGGTGTTAATTGGAGAGACCATGGAAAACTACCGATCAGAGCAGCCGACCTCTAGAATCCTGCCCCAGTCAGCGACTGAATTCGACGTAGCTGGCAGGCTAGTGTCGAAAATCCTGCCGCTGTGGGGAGTGGAGTTCTAGGACCTCCCGGTCAGAGGCACTGCAGTGCCATCAGCTGAGCCATCTCTCCCGGAGGCTAATGTGGAAAATCCAGCCACTCCGCTTGGAAAACCACCGCCTTCCCCCGCCCGGCGCGCAGCGGTCGTCCGCGTGGGAACCGCGCACGCACGCGGGCGGGCGCTGCGCGGCGGCGGCCACGTGGGCGTCACGTGTGCGGGGGCGTAATCCGCGCCGTCCGCGCCCACGCACGCGCACCCGCCCCGCGCACGGGCGTGCGCGCGCACACGCTGCCCCGCTCGGCGCGCGCGGGAACCACGCGCCGCGCCACTCGCGGCCGTGGACCAAGCCCTACGGCTGGAGCACGGACGTTCAGGCATTTACTTCACCTAAAATAGGCAGGCAAAAAGGTATTTATTTTTTACTGAAATAGGCAGGCAAAAAGGCATTTATTTTTTACTGAAATAGGCAGGCAAAAAGGTATTTATTTTTTACTGAAATAGGCAGGCAAAAAGGCATTTATTTTTTACTGAAATAGGCAGGCAAACAGGCATTTATTTTTTACTGAAATAGGCAGGCAAACAGGCATTTATTTTTTTACTGAAATAGGCAGGCAAAAGGCATTTATTTTTTTACTGAAATAGGCAGGCAAACAGGCATTTATTTTTTTTACAGAAATAGGCAGGCAAAAGGCATTTATTTTTTACTGAAATAGGCAGGCAAACAGGCATTTATTTTTTTACTGAAATAGGCAGGCAAAAGGCATTTATTGTTTACTGAAATAGGCAGGCAAAAGGGGCATTATTTTTTACTGAAATAGGCATGCAAAAATTGGCGGGTGTGGCGAATGTTCTGAGAGAGAATATTTTGGCTGTTGATTTTGACGGATTAAGCTTGATTTTCCATTTTAGAGACCAATCTTCTATGTTTTTCAGATGCATTTGAATTTTATTGCAAATGTAACTTACTGAATGGTGAGACATGAAGATGGCAGTATCGTCAGCAAATAGAAAGACAATACATGACCGTGCCTTCATTTTAGCCAGGCTTGCAAGTCCATCTTGATAGAGATTGGAGCCAGGAGGGGAAAAAGACAATAATAACGAAAAAGTCAGAAAAGGCACAAATACGGCACAATGACAAAAACAGGCATCAGAAAATACTTGAAATTTGCGTTACATAATTTATGGACGACCCCTTCGCTCGCAAAGAGCTGTTGTGCCAAAATACATACATACATCGTTTGACCGTTTGCCCAACCTTTACGAACTTCGCTTCAAAATGTACGAAAGTGTAGCTAGGGTTTTCGATCCCCTGGCAGGCCGCGTGTGCATCGGAGTGGGTTGGGTGGGGTGGGGGAGCGGAATGGCACACGTGCACGTGGCTGCGGTCGGCCGCTCCATTAGGGGAAGCTCCGACGGAACTCCGAGTGTGCACCAGCCCCCACCCCCCCTCCCTGCGCTCCGCTCCGGAATTAATGATTCGTCACGCGTGCACCATGCGTTTTTTGCACCTCGCGTGCGTTCACACGCCTTTCAAATATGCACAGTATTTATTTCCGGTGTTTACACTGCAATGACGTCATCCCGGTACCTAACAAAATGAACATAGCAGTATTGGTGATAACATTTTGAACAAAAGGGTTTCCATTCAATTTCAATGATGCCTTATTTTATATGGCGAGACTCAGGCCATGAGGCCTGCTCTTCAGCTTGACCTCGTAAATTTCGCTCCGCTTCTTTCACCATCTAGCGGAGAAAGAAGGTATCACCCGGGCGACGAAATAGGTAATTTAAATTTTGCTGAGAAGCTTCTTTTAAGCTTGATGATGTTTTACATACAGTAAATCTGCTTCATGGGACAGCCGGCTTTAGGTCTCCTCCGAAGGAAGGCGTACGAATAATTTTTTCGCCCTTAAAAATCAACGGCTTTGATCGGGTTTGAACCCATAAACTTGGGTTTCAGATATAGTTGTCTCTAAAGTTCTGTTTTAAGGAATGTTTACTGTATGTAATTTTTTTTTTTCAATTTAGGTCGAAAAAATGTCGCCGTCCGATACACTAAAACCAATTTTAATAAACCAGAGGATACGAAACACATAATGGAAGAAAATAAATACCTAACTTTTCTTAATTTAATTCCGATAACTAAATTTGAAAATATTATTTTACTGAATATTAGTTTTAAAATATTCGAGTGAAACATAAATTTCTTCAAATAATTAAATACTCTTTTGTGCTGTCTTTCGACATTGCATTAGTACGTAGTGATACTTATGTATTTTATTTTACTCTCAACTCTTTGCTGATACAGTGTCAAAGGCTCATTACAACTATAGCAAGTAAGGCTGACGTCACATGAGAAAAATATTTAAAACATTTCTTCAAAGAGAGCGCGAATCCCATTTTTATTCGGGCTGCACTTGTTTTATTCGATGTTAAAATGGGTCAATAAACAATTTAAAAAATATAAAAATCACTTTAATAAGAAACGTTCGTTTAGGTTAGTTCCTATTGATCATGCATGCCAACTCTCCTGAATGTGCCACTGTAACGCAATACGTTCGGGTATAAATGGCACGGAAGCTTGATTAAGGATTGACAGCCACAAGTGCTGTAAAACTAATAACTAGAAGCAACGGACGGAACCGCAGTCGTTTTTCACAAACGCTCCTTTGAAGATATTTTTATGAAGAGCAGTGACGTGTAAAGAGTTCCAGACGAATGAGCGAGTCGTTGGTGGCCCAGAGTTCGAGCCACGAGCAGCAGATAATTTAAAGTTGAAAGTTTGCGTTCAGGAGCAGAGTGGGTCGTCAATCTTGGTCGGTGACTGGCATTATGAAAGACTGGCCATTAACGGAGCAAACTTTTCGTTCGGAAACCTTTGTTATCGCCTGAACAAGGCAGTAATAAGAACGGTGGGGCACTGATCATTGTACAAATTTCTATTATCATTCTCAGAGTTATGTTCTCCTCTTACAGTAGTTATAATATAAGTTAGAATAATTTTAGAGAAAAAATATCATGTCATCTTATCTCATGAAGAACGGTAGAATAAAATAACATTCTCGTTTCCTGTGATATTTTCATTTAATAGACAATGATACAATAAAAATACAATGTAGGCTTTCACGGCCGGTTTCTTCATTGTGGGAAGTTGGCGGGCTTGCAGGCCGTGGTCCAACGGAGACTTCTCCAAACGTTTCGCCTACAACTGTGGTATGCTGTGTTGTGCTGTGGTATGCTTCAGTGGTGATGCTGGATCCGTTGGACCACGGCCTGCAAGCCCGCCAACTTCCCACAATGATACAATAAACAGTCACTTAAAACATTACGTACTTTGTCACAATGTTTTATTTCTGTTTTATTTTAACGTATTTCATTTCTTTGCAGACCTGCAGATGACCGCCAATCTGTCGAAAAGCACTCAGTCATCAATAGTACAGGTACACCATTTATTTAGTCCAATTCTTTTTAACAGAATTGAATTATTTGAATTTGAACTGTTTAAAATTTAATTATTGGCATTAATTTTTCTTTGAATTGAATTGAAGAAATCATCGCACATTAGTGTAACATCATAGCCCTCTGACTTACTGAAAGTAACTGCGTGTTAGCCGTGCGACGACTAAGCAGTTTAATGGTTGTGAAATGTAGACCTTCATTCTCCTTTTCAATGTAATGTAATGTATAAATATGTATGTTAAGTAAAATATAATACGGTAATAAGTCTCTATGTTAAAGTCATGAATTTATTTCACTTTTTTTAGAGAAATGAAGCATCATGAGCGAATGAGTATTGATTCTGGGCGGGTCAACTACCGAGATCATTCGCCCCGTAAGAGCTTGTTGTAGCCCGAGAGGTGGCAGTGTTCCTCTGCAGCTGACTCGTCAGGCGCCGACTTCAACGTTGATTCAAGGTTCCCTCTCCAGGAGTCCCCCCCCCCGTGAGGTATTGATGGACATGCCCTAATACGTCAACTGGTCTCCAAACACGAATGTGTATTGTAGTGCAAAATTGTATATATGTGTAAGTAAGGGGTGAGGAGAGGACAAAGGAAGAGGAAGGAAAGATCGCGCACGGTCCATGGCCCGTTTGTTAGGGTACTTTTCCAGCATTTGACTGGTGTTGGTCGGAGAAACCATGGAAGACTACGGAACAGAGCAGCCGGCCGTTAGGATTCTCCTCCAGGGAGCGACTGATCCCCCACTAGCTGTCTATATCAGTCGACCTGTTGTCGAATGACCGCCACCGTCAAGAATCGAAACCCCAGGACCGCCGCGTCATAAAGCACTATAGTCACATCAATCGACGCCGTTAGCCCGTGGTGTAGATCGAAAAACGACGTGCGAAAAGAATACGTTCCTTTGCTCCAGTTAGTGCCGAAAATTTGCCACCCGTCTGGACTCGAGCGCTAGGATCTCCCGGTGAGAGGCACCGCAGTCACATCAATCGATGCCCAGAGCCACTATAAGGCGGTTTTATATATACATAAATAAGTTTTATTGAACAAATACATACATACAAATACATATATTTACAAATAAATAAATTTGCATTTGTACAATAAGGTTTGATTCAGGAAAAAACCTGTTTTAAATCAAACCTGGAAAACAAACAATCCAGTATGTAATAATTTAATGTACAATCAATTTATGAGACTTAAAACAAGAAGAAAAAAGTATAATACCAATTAAGCATAAAAGTAGAATACAATAAATGCAGAATACAATAAAAGCAGAATACAGTAAAAGCTGAATACAATAAAAGTAGAACACAAAGCATGCACATTACATTTAAATTATAATAAAGGAACGCCAATTCAGAAGATATATGAATAATTAAAAAAAATTAAATACGTGCAAAGGATATCTCAGTAACAAATAGTAGGCTGACAATAATAACGCATACGTAATACTAGAGGACTATGAGTTACGGTAGATAATTCACATCTGAAATTCTATTTACATGCCAAACTAAAGATTTTACATAGTTTTCAACAAAAAATATTGGAGTGAAGTAAATCGTACAAAAAAATGAGTAGCAAATTAAAACTGTAGCAACAGTAGTTCATAACTATTTTCCAGGCAAGAATTTTAAAATCACCAATTAGTGGTAACAAAATCATGAAGGATCGAAAATATAATTTTTATTCAGACTTTTTCGAATACAATTTCTAATACATGGGTTAAGATTTAAATAGTTAAAGAAAATTAAAAAAATTTAAAAAGTTTAAAAAAGTTAAAGGTTCAAGAAAAGAAAAAAGTTAATAGCTAAAGAAAAAGTTTACAAGTTAAGAAAGAAAAAAAGGGGGGGAAAGGAGGCATTTAATTCGGATCTGCAGTGTTCTGCTCCGTGAGGGACGAGTGTGACGCGAGTGCTGCTCCGGTACTGCTGCTGCTGCCGTTGGTGCGTTGAGGGCGGGGGGCGCAGATCTTGTCAACGATCTCTCTGTACTGGGTGCGGGGCGAGGTAGGGCCTGGCCGTGTGGGCGAAGTAGCACGCCGCGCTCCCCGGTGATGGCTTCAGCTATGATGCGCTGTCTTAGTTTTTTCAGCTGATAGCCATTCGAGACCTATAGGAGCGCAATTGGTTGTCTGCCGTTGTTTTCCTGATCGGGGAGCGCCGAGCGGTAGCAGCCCGTGGCTTGCCCAAAAGCGACGCGTGTCCGCCGCGCGGCGTTGGCGAGGCGGCGCTGGCGGCAAGAAGTGCAATGTGTGTGGGAGGGGGTGGGGGAAGGAGAGGGGAGGGGGCGTGGCGCAACAGAGGCTGCCGCCAAGGGAGCGGCGCCATCAAAGGAGCCAATAAAAACCGGATTGCCGCTCCTGCTGCCGCCGCCGCCGCCGCTGCGCCGCCGCCGGCTCCGCGCCGCCCGACGGGGCCGCCGACGCGGTGATTGTGGGCGGGAGGTTGTGGGTTCAAGTTGGGAAGGGGGCATGTTGGTAGTGAAGGTGGAGGTGATTGTGGGGTGAAGTTGTGGGTTCAAGTTGGGAAGGGGGCATGTTGCTGGTGAAGGTGGAGGTGATTGTGGGGTGAGGTTGTGGGTTCAAGTCGGGCGCTGGGCACGTTGCTCGTGACGGTGGAGGTGATTGTAGGCGTGAGGTTGTGGGTTCAAGTAGGACGTGGGGCATGTTGGTGGTGACGGTGGAGGTGATTGTGGGGTGAGATTGCGGATAGCAGTTGGGCAGTGAAGTTGGGGATAGTGGTGATGGTGGTGTCGGTGAAGGTGATGGTATTGGTGGAGAAGGTAAAAGTGGATTGATTCATTGATTGTTCGTGATTCCGGGTGCATTAACCACAGAGGTCATTACTCCTGCGAGTGTGGTGCGTGTTCTTCCATGGGGCGATGGCGGTGATCGTTTCCCCGCTAGATAGCGAGATCCGGGACCGACCTACCATCCACTAGCGGGGGTTATCCCTGAACCAGGTATCTCCCACCAGTGAGGCACCGCCCCAGCCGGGACAAGCTCTAAGCTCCCGACCGGTCTCCCAGCACGTGTGGTAGTGTAGTGCATGTTAGTGTCTGTGTGTCTGTGAGGGGTTAGGGTAAGACAAGGAGGAGGAAGGAAAGATCGCGGCGCGGTCCGTGGCCCGTTTGTTAGGGTAGTGCTCCGGTTTTCGCCTGGTCTTGATCGGAGAAACCACGGAAAACTCCCGATCAGGTGAAAGTGGAGAAGGGGGATGGATATAGATGTGGTATTATTGGGGATGATACGGAGGGTTGTAACTTTCCAGGCGACGGAGAGAAAGGAGAAAGGGGTGAGAAGTTAGGAGGGGCCAAACTGATGCTTCCTGTGGTAGATTCGTTGAGATACATAAAACCGACCTTTTAGCAATTCCTTGACAACAATTATCGTTAGCCGAATATTCCAAGTTCTGCGTATGTATTAAAATAATACACTTATCCTACATTGTATAATCATGAAAACGGGGAATACATGAGTGAATAGGAGACGTTCCAACGTTCCATAGGATACGACTTTCTGGAATTACGTAAAATAGTATTCATAATGAAGATACATTATATAATGTCAAGTACAGCAACAGAATTGTTGTACACCTCATAACATATCGATGGTGAATGATCAAAAGAACTGAAGCCACTTTTTCGCCATGTTTTAGTCACACAATATTGATAACATATTAAGACAAAACTACCATTGTTAGAAAAAATCGTGATTATCCTTAACCTTATACGTGATTATTCTTAACTCAGTCCCTCAAGCCCCTATGGCCACGTTGGAATTTCATGCGGCATTTCACGTCTTTCTCCGCTAGATGTCGCATGATCGGAAACACTGCCTAATACAGTAGCTATCATGAGATATCTAGCGGCACGACTGAGAAAGACGGGAAATACCGTGACATATTCCATCGTGAAGACGGACCTTGTGGGGGAAAAATTAGAAAAACACGCATTCTAAAGTGCAGCCGTGTCGAACAGCCCCGCCCGCTTAGTTCTTTCGCTGCCAAAGCGACGGCCCGCGAGACCGGAAGCCGAGGCAGCGGGCGCAGGGCGAGAGCGGGGGGCGTGCCCCAAGGTCGCGCGTCTGGCCCCTGACCCCGGCGGCGGGGCGCGGGCGGCGCCGAACCGCTTGACCGACTGAGAACCGGTTGGCAGAAAGCGCCGCGCCGGCACGTCTGACCCGCCCGCGCACGCGCACGCTCACTCCCTCGCCCGCTCGCTCACCCTCTTCCTGTCCGCCGCTCGCCCGCAATCTACCCACTCGCCCACGGACCGCGCGCGATCTTTCCTTCCTCTTCCTTGTCCTATCCTCACCCCTTACTTTGCACTACACTACCACACACGCCGGGAGACCGGCCGGGAGCTTACAGCTTGTCCCCGGCTTGGGCGGGGCCCCGCTGGTGGGAGATACCTGTTGGCGGAAACCCGCTAGTCGACGGGAGGTCGGCACCGGAATTCGCCATCCAGCGGGGAAAAGATCACCGCCACCTCCCGATGAAAAACACGCACTACACTTATGGACTAATGACCTCCGTAGTTGACGCGCCCGGTATAATGAACAATCAATGAATCTCACCCACTCACCACGATCTCTCGACCTCTCACTCAGCACTCCCGTACATCCAGCCGCTGGGTCTGCTCCCGCGTTTCGCACCCCGCTCACCTGCCCGCCGTTCATCAGCTCTTCTCGCTCACACCACTGTGGCCACCGGCACATCCACCCGCTCACCAGCACTCATACTCGCCCACCTGCCTCACCCGCCCACTCGCCCACCCGCCAGCGGGCGAGGAGGAGACGGGGAGAGTGGGTGGGAACCCACTCACCCGTAACTTCATTATCTGTGCACGCCTTCTAAATTTCAGTGGGAAATATAGTGATTCAAATCATCATTCTCCATAGTGTCGCGGCAAAATGTATTGTTTTTTCATGAAGAACATGATGAGGGTTAAGGGCACAAATTACAGGTAATTTACCTTTAAAAAATATATTTTAATATGTAGAAGCGAATATTTTGTCAAAAAAAAGTTGAAAAAAACGCTCTTTCTTTCTGTATTCGAAATTCGACTAGAATATGGCTTAGGGTAAACATCACAGAATTCACTTCTCCCCATAGCTCGTCACACACAGTTTTTAACTGTTTTTGACGTAAATGAAATAAAATAAATAAATAAATAAATAAAACCCACTCGCCCCGTCAGCCTCCTCGTCCGCTGGCTGTCTCACCCGCCCGCATTGTTCTCGGCGGATCTTTTTAACCAGCGGGTCCCCGTAACTCATACCGCACGGTGGATAAGCACGGACGGAGAAAGTCGTTTCGAATTAAAGTATTATGGCCGCAGTCGTCGTTTCATAACACACACACACACACACACACACACACACGTGGCTGCGAAAGGAACTCCTTTGAGGCGCCGCTCGTGCGTTAATAAAATTACGCAACAGAATGTACGAGAAGATACTCGCGCGGACGTATTTTGTTTCAAAATTACTGACGCTGTACAGCACTACTAACTTGAATGTGAAGAGAAAAGAAAAAAAACAACTTAGAATGGCGTTATTCAACCAAATGGGGTTCGGGTTGGTGGATTCCGTATGTATACAGGACAGTAAAGAATGGTATACAAATGAACGAAGAAAAAAATTAAATAATTGCGATATTCTTGTAATTGCAGTTCGCGAAATGGAGGTTCAACTTTGCAATGAGAGTGATTTGCAAGAGCACGGGTGTGAAAGAAATTCCTTTGACGAGCGACTTACGCGGTAAACATAATAATGCTGTAGAGTATAGACACTGTTGTGAACATTTACTGTTGCTGGCACTTATGTTTACATTGAGATTTCTTACGTTGCGTTAAAATTACTATTACAGTAAAATAACAATAAATAGGAAGAGAGCGGAACACTTTTGTTTTCACCGGATCTTGATTCAACGAACTGTTCAAATAAGATCCTATGAAAACTCATCGCCTTTTTAAGCAAATTATAAACGATTCAACCAATACCACTCAAAGAATGTGTGTAACAAATGAAACATGTTCGTAATTATAGTAAGTGCTTTACCTACCCTACTAATTGCAAAAGCTGTTTAGTCGATGAAGATTAGTTGTTAAAAGCTTATGATAATTTTGCAAAGAATGTCGTGTCATATATAACGTACAGAATAATCACAATATTGTTAGGTACAGGTATTGACCAAAAATAAAAGGAATTTTACTGTCAAGTAATTGAAGCACAAAATATGTGAATTCACTTTGATAAGCTGTCAAAATAAGAAAAAAACTGCTGGAAAACTTTTCAAACTGGTATTGCAATCATAAACAACGTATTAATAAGGTACCATTCAACTGCATTGTAACGTAGAAATGGGTACTACCATTCAACCATGTTATTTTAGCGCATTTTTCAGCCGACAATAAACGTCCGGCACAACAATTTATTGTAAATACTGTGAGCTATTTTTTAATAAATTTGGATGTGCTTTATTCCCACGGTCAATTTACACGAAAAGTCGCGTAGTGTTTAACATGTTCAAGGCTGTGAAGCCGAAAAAGCGAAAGAAACGTCAGCTAACATTTAAACTAAGAAAACTTCAAGAGTCGACATGCAGTAAAACATGATATCTATTTAGACTTAACGCTTTACAGCACTGACTTGTAAACAATTATTATTTTACGAGAGCGAAAGTCTGAGATAGCGGTTTCTTTGATGTCAGTTTGCTTACAGCCATGTCATAAATACGAAATAGTAATTAGTTCTGTAGATTATACAAGTATACCCATACGTTCGAACGTTCTCACTCATAAATTCAAGACGTCTAATATTATATAAAGTACTGCATTTCTTAAAGCAATATTAATATTTCCCAATGCAAGGCCATGTCGACTGAGATAACATATAGTTATATCCAAAGGTAATACGAAAATGATGCAAAAACTAAAATTAACGACAAATACTTTTCATTATACGTAGTTCTGATAATGGCAGTAGTCAAAGAATCGGTCAAAACGAGACACAATTGATCGCTTAATTATGTTGTCAGTGTTGAGAATCATCACCAGTACTAAAAATATCTGATAGGGGGATATTAAATTGTGTTGTTAGCTCTATTGAAACAAGAGAGAAAGAATTTTAAAAAGTTGTCTTTCGGAATCTGTGTAAAGAATTGAAAGAATTATCAAATCGACAACAAATATTTCAAAACGTTATCATTCAGAGGCGTTTTTGATCAGCATTTAGACACTTTGGGAATCAGAATGTCGTTCAGAAATGATCATGAGCAATATAAAGACGGACTCGCAGAGGCGTTTCGTTTTCCTAATGAAACATAATTTTAACGTTACAAAAACGTCACAATTTTTAAGAATTTCAGTTATCACAAAATCATATTGAATTGTATCTTTTCTGCGAATTAATGAATGAACATGTTCAATATAGTGATTTAGCTTTTTTTAACGGAAACCTGAAAATGAATGCCAAAAACATCTGGAAAACTTTCAGTTTTAATTGGGAAAATAAACAAAAGCAATTAAATCAGTAGTTCCACATGGCACGGACTACACTTTATTGTATTTATGACGCTCAAGTAAAGATAATAATACCACTCCATCTAGTATACTGTTTTAATTTCAACTGTTTCATGAAAACTTTTTTCACTGCACCCACACACCTTTTCGTATGGATTGAGCATCGAAAATCTCATAATATAACCTTCACTATTGATCAAAACTGTTTTTGCAAAATGTATACATGTAATTTTTAAAAACATCTTGAGGGCAGAAGTTAGGGATGTGGGAAAGGAGTGAAGGGAAGAAGTTAGGGGTTGGGAAGGAGTGAGGGAAGAAGTTAGGGGTTGGGAAGGAGTGAGAGAAGAAGTTAGTGATGTTGGTAAGGAGTGAGGGAAGAAGTTAATGATGTTGGTAAGGAGTGAGGGAAGAAGTTGGGATGTGGGAAAGGAGTGAAGGAAGAAGTTAGGGGTTGGGAAGGAGTGAGGGAAGAAGTTAGGGGTTGGGAAGGAGTGAGAGAAGAAGTTAGTGATGTTGGGAAGGAGTGAGAGAAGAAGTTAGTGATGTTGGTAAGGAGTGAGGGAAGAAGTTGGGGATGTTGGTAAGGAGTGAGGAGAAGAAGTTAGTGATGTTGGTAAGGAGTGAGAGAAGTTAATGATGTTGGTAAGGAGTGAGAGAAGAAGTTAGTGATGTTGGTAAGGAGTGAGAGAAGAAGTTAATGATGTTGGTAAGGAGTGAGAGAAGAAGTTAGTGATGTTGGTAAAGAGTGAGAGAAGAAGTTGGGGATGTTGGGGATGGAGGGAAGCAATACTTTTGAGGGGAGAGATAAATAAGAAAGAAAGAAGGAGGAAGGGTTGGGGAGAATTAATTGATTAGTGTTTCCGGGCACGTCAACTACTAAGGTCATTAGTCCCGTAAGTTTGATGAATATTTTTATCGTGAGAGGGTGACGGCGATTCGTTCCTACTGAACGGAGAGATCCTGTGCCGAAATACCTGCCGACTTTCTCCAAGCAGGTATCTCCTACCTAGGTAGGACAAGTTCTACGATTCCGATTACTCTCCCCACATGTCTCAAACTGTAGAGCATGTGTGTGTGTGTGTGTGTGTGTGTAAGAAAGGGGTTAGGATAGAACAAAGACGAGGAAGGAAAGATCGCGCGCGGTCTGTGGCCCGTTTGTTCGGGTACTGCTTCGGCACTCGGCTGGTGTGGATCAGAGAAAACACGAAAACCTTCGGATCAGAGCAGGAGGCTGCTAAATTCTCGTCCAGACAGCGGCTTAATTCGACCTAGCTATGTATTACTCGTTCACTTTTCATTTACAGACGGCAGAATTAGGAACTAATGTTGTTTTGAAAGTGAAGCCCCGAACACACAACCGAAAATACACGAGTGGTCCCATGTCAATCAGCATCTGACCAATCAGCTGTCTCCGAAGGCAGCACAAGCGCTACGGACACAGCTGACGAATTATGCCTTTCTGTCAGTGAGCAGTAGTCGCGCCCTTAAATGATTAAGGTAATGTACAATAAAATAGACCACACCACACAATATTCACAACATTCACGTACAATATTTTTATTTCTTCTTTGCACTTATCTACCGCTTAATGGTTATGTTCTTGCCCCGCCGGGGTTCTGTGTGCTGCTCACCGCCATCTATATCATATTAAACGGTCAGTATCTACTGCAGACGCGCGTTTCTCATTCAGTCGGGCGGTGACGTCATGTAAACAGATCGCTGCGCATCAGTTGATGCCCTGAGCCACGTAAGGCCGTGTGGGAGGGAGGAAGAGGGCATGCAGTGAGATAGAGAGGAAAGAGAGAGGGGGGAAGGAAAGGAGTGAATGATGGAAGGAAGAAGTAGGAGTTTGGGAAGAGAGCGAGGGGGAGGAGATACAACGGTAGGGAGAGGGAGGAGGGAGGAAGAGGGAATGAGGGGTGAGATGGAGAGCGAAACGGAGGGAGGGAAGGAGAGAGTGATGAAGGGAGGAAAGCAGATGGGGAGGGAAGAAGTAAGTTGGGAGGAGACGGAGAAGAAAGATGGAGAGAGGGAAGATGAGAAGGAAAGAGTGCGAGATGAAGGGAGAAAAGGAATGGAGGGCAGGGGAGAAGTAAGTGTTAGAGGAGAGTGAGAAGGGGAGGTAGAGTGGAACGGAGAGGGAGAAGAGTTGGTAGGAGGGAGGTAATGAGGAGTATGATAGGAAATGGAGGAAGAGAGAGAGAGAAAAAGAGAAAAGGGAGGAAGGAAGTAGTACTGGGGAGGGGAAAAGGTGCCGGAGGATAGGAAGAAGGAGAAGGTAGAGCAGGAGGGAGAGGACAGAGGGAGGAAAGAGGGAATAAGAACAATAGTGAGGCATGGCAGGAGAGAAGAAGTAGGTGCTGAGATGAGAGGGAGAAGGACAGGAAGGATGGAGGAAGAGGGAATGGGGAGAGACGGAGAGGGAGAGGGGAAGGAGAGAGTGTGGAAGGAAGAAGTGGGAATAGAGGAAGTGAGAGAAGAAAACAAGGGGCAGGGAAAAGGAAGGTGTCAGAGATGGGAGTGAGGGGAGGTAGAGTGGGAGGGAGAGGAACGAGGGACGAAGAGAGAATGGGGAAATGAGAGGGAGGGAGAGAGGGAAAGAAGAGTGCGTGGAAAGGAAGGAGTGGGCAAATAGAGAAAGGGAGGAAATAGAGCAAGGGACGGGGAGAAGCAAGGTGTCGGAGGAGTGGGAGGAGGTAGAGTGGGAGGGAGAGGAACGAGGAAGAGGGAATGTGGAATGAGACAAAGAGACAGAGGGGAAGGAGAGAGCGTGGGAAGGGAGGAGATAGTGACAGAGAATGGATGGGGGGAAGCAAGGTGTCGGAGGAGTGGGAGTGGGAGGACGCAGAGCGGGAGGGAGAGGAAGGAGGGGGGAAGAGGGAAGAAGAGAGAATGGAGGAGTGAGACGGAGAGGAGAAGGAGAGAGCACGGGAAGGAGAGAGTGGGGGAAAGAGAGAGGAAGGAGACAGTGACAAAGAAAGGGTGGGAGGGAAGCAAGGTGTCGAAGAAGTGGGAGTGGGAGGAGGTAGAGAGGGAGGGAGAGGAAGGGGAGGGAGGAAAGGGAGGGAGGAAGAGGGAATGGGGAGCGAGACGGAGAGGGAGAGGGGAAAGTGTGAGCGTGGGAAGCAAGGAGTGACAGACAGAGAAAGGGTGGGAGGGAAGCAAGGAGTCGGAGGAGTGGCAGTGGGCGAGGGCGGGGCAACCGGTCGGAGCGGCCGCCCACGGGCCGCAGGCGGAAGAGCGCTCCGCGACCGTTAGCCCTCGGCGACCGGGCGACGGGGCGGGGAGGGACTCGCCCGACGGGTGCGCGGATGGGTCGCGCACACGAGGAGAGCGATCGGCATGCTCGCGGCGCCGCGCACAACCACCCGCCTCCGCAACCCAAGGCCGCAAAATGTTAGTTTTTAAGGCCATCGTTTAGGAGTTATTTAGCGATGTAGATTCAGTACGCTGCTCCAAGTGTTGTAGGTTGCATTTGACATGACTATTTAGTTTTGTTCTACAGCGCCATGTAGCAAGGTCCGATTAAATTAAGAAGGTGATTGACAGTTCTGTGTGACGTCAGGACGCCTCTCCCGTTTCCATGGCAGCTGCCAACCAGAGAGAAAACGTGACGTGTCAGGTCGCTCAGTTGCCACTGCCGAACAAGGGGAACATTTGAGCATCGCACAGAGACTTCCCTGCCGCCGCGCCGCCCGCGTTTTCTGCCTGTGCTGCGCGCGCAATGTGTACTGTGTTGTGATGAGTTGCGTTGAGGTTAGGCTTTTGTCGTATTTTTTGAAGTGTTTGTTTTTGTGTCCCGGTAACACGTACTCAGTGGTTTGCGACCTGGCAACGTCACTCCCCTGCACTCACAAATGTCAATCACCTTCTTAATTTAATCGGACCTTAGACTTACAACAGATTAACAGCACATACACCTTCTCGGTGAAAAAAACATGCAGAAATGCCAACTTTGATGGAGATTGGTCTCACGGTGTCCGAGTTTAGGTCTTATATATATATATATATATATATATATATATATATATATATATATATTGTAGCGGTACGCTATTTTAATATTTTTTAAATTTCACAAATAACTGTCGATGCGAGGGCGTCACCCCCGCAGCCGCCAGCCGGGTCGGCGCGCCCCCTCCGCTAATGGAAGGGATGACAGCACGCGCTCCTCTAAAGTTTATGGCCATCGTCCGCGAGTCGACCCTCATCCCGTCACGCACCCGGGCGCCGAAGAAGAGATTAGAGACGTGTGCTGATCCCGCCGTTCCGGGTATCATGCGCACTAAGTACCCAGACCGTCCTTCGCAGTTTTCTCCAGGGGTCCCAACGGACATTTCCGCGTACCCTTTACTGACCTACTTCCGAAGTCAGACGGAGAGCGTTTTTCCAGACAGAGATAGGGCTACGGAAAATTCCTAGAATCACCGGACCTGATTGGCCGAGGACAAAATTACGGCGTAGTAGCACTTAGCCAATCAGGGGGCAAAATTCCGTGGGGTGGGAGCGATTTTGGGGCACTTTTTGAATTTTCGGGGTGGCGGAACGAGGGACACCTCCACGCTAGCGGCGTAGGGGAGAGGAATCACTTCTTCTTGTTCGATTGAGCTGGGGGGGGCGAGCGCCGCGGAGCGAGTAACAGCTCCGGCGCCGCGTTCGAGGGCTACGTGTACTCGACTTGTCTTGGGTGGCGAGCGCCGCGGAGGTAAGCGATAGCTCCGGCGCCGCGTTCGAGGGAGAATTATTATTTTGGGATTTAGTTCGTGGACACTGAGCTCTGCGTGGGCAGTGACCGGTGACTAGTTTTCTCCGAGATTCGTGATCGTGATAACTCCAGAGAACTTTCCGTGAGAACTACTAATTTGTTGTGAACGGAATTCGCGATCATTCACGATCCGGGCCAGCTGACGTCGCCGCCGCCGCCGTCACCGCCGCAGCCGCTGTCGCCGCCGCCGCTCCTTTGGTAGCTACGGCGGAAGGACGTTTCTCGGCCTGGCAGGGCCATCTCAGCCGCCCGACCCAGACGGAGAGAAGCCGCGACCCCGCCGCCGACGCCGAGGGCCGCCTACACGCCGCCCCATTCAGGCATAAACTTCGGTCAACGACCGCCAAAGAACTATTGTGCATTGCTGTGCCGCGCTTAGGCACTTGTTTCCTCATTATTGTCAGCCAGAAGGCGAATGGCCTAGAGTTTGTTGGGGCCTGTAAAGGAATTTAATTGTAATTCTCGTTCTTTATTTTTTTTGATTTAAGTTTTATCTCATTTTTTTTTCGTTTCTAACTGAGCTCATCAGGTAGGGCCTTTCTTAACTCTTTGAATCACTGTAACTTCCCCGGCCTATTATTAGGCGGGAATAAACCATTTTTATTTGCTTTACCAACCACTGAATTGTTTCTGTAGTTAGCAAACGCCTTACGACTCCTTCCATCCGAGTTAGATTCTAAGCAGGTGACAAAGTTGGCCGACTGAGCTAGGCCCGGGCCGCCCTCGTTGACTTCGGCGCACACCCACGCCGCCGGAGCTCGACGCTATGTGGTTGACGATCGACGCCACCGTGTGGCTCGATAACGAACCGTGGGTGTGACAATTGGCTTTCCCAAGTGGGGGCTCGATAGTACCACAGATACCCCAGTAAAACGCCCTAGAATCAATTCATGTCTCAGTGCCATTTTGATAATAGTCGCAGAACCTAATTTTCTATTACTGTTGTTTTTTTAAATGGATGGAAGGACGCTGCTACGAAAAAGAACAATTTGTGGTCTGGTAATGATATTATTTATTATTGTATTTTGTGTATAAGTGTTATTGTTTTGTGCTTTGTGTGTTGTGAATACCGTGTGCGCGTTTCACGCAAAACAGCCCAAAATGCTGGACGAATCAGGCGTCGATGTGGCGGGAGAGAGCACGTTCGGGGGAACAGCCTGCGCCCGAGATCACCCTAAGTGAACTTATGCGAGTTCTCACGAAGCAAATCTCGGAAAGCAGTAAAAGACATGAGGAAAGATTTGACCGGCTAGGACAGTTTGTTTGGTTGACCAGGCCGCGAAACTAGAAAATTTGGAGGCGAAATTTGATCACAAAATAGGAATTTGCAGAATCAGTTAGAGGGTAGATGTGGGAAAATTGAAACTAGCGTGGAGAACTTAGGCCAGGAGTTAGAAAGTTCTAGGGCCGAGGCAAGGGAAAATATTATCAAATCGAATCAGAAATTAGTCAGAAACTTCAGGCATGTGACAGGAAAGTGGAAGCTTATTGCGAATCAATTACTGAGAATATTGCCGAGGTTATAAACAGAAATGAACGGCAAATTCACGAAATTGAAACCAAACTCAGCACGGAAAGTGAGTGAAATCCATGGCAAATTCGAGAAAATTAGGAGTTATTGAAGGGGAGAATATCAGGGACAGGGAAGAAAAGTAAAGAAAGAAAATAGACAAGAACTTAATAAAATTAGTAAGGTAGGAAATCGAGAAAGAGAAAGAGAACGGTCCTATTGCGAATTCATCGGGAGGATCAGGGCTTAGATTCTCGTGGGCCCCTCCACAAAATTTATGTTTTTGGGGAAAAGCAGATGAAAATCCAAAGGTTTTTCTCGACCGTGCCGAGAATTACATGGATTGACGAAGGCAGTACCGTCCAAATTAAAACCTAAATTCATGCAGGAACTTCTACGCGGAAATGCAGGCCCTCTGGCTCACTGCGCTTGCACCATTCCCACAAACGTACGAAGAGTTTCGTACCAAGTTCCTTGCGCGTTACTGGAACGAACAAACGCGTTACGAATTCGAGAGAGAAAGATTCTAGAGACCAGGTGGGACAAAAGACGCGACCAATCTTACCTTGACTACGCCATGGAGAAAATCTCCGCTATTAAATTGTGTGACCCATGATAGAGGATAAAAAGGTCATTTGGCTTTTGACCGCGCATTACCCTACCTATGTGCAAAATTTAATTAATAGTGTAGGATGTGAGGACTTCGATCGATTCCAGGAGCTGCTCGCTCAATTTGATAGGACTCGGGTAATATCTTATGAGGATAATTGGGCAGCGAAACCAAGGGGAACGGCCAGAACCGACCGTCATAGGCGTCGCGATGACCGGAATCGGGGGAACGCTGCAAATGAGGCGACGCCCACCCCGGATTCTAATGAGAATCGAGGCGGGAACGCTGGGACAGAAACGGTCAGCATGATTCCACTAGGCAGAGCCCGTTAAATTAGAACCCGTTCGAGCCAGTAAGGTACCGGGGTCCCGAACGAGTTGTGTCAGAGGTACCAATTTCCAAGGTAGTGTCAGTGAACTACGCATTTCATGACTTAAATGACGATGCGAGATGAACATGTGAAGGAACTCGCACGGAAGAAGTGCCCAGTAAATCGAGTTTCTCACAGGAAATTTTAACGTACGCGCTTTAGTAGATACCGGCAGTGAGGTTAGCGCAATTTCAAAGAAATTTTACTCGCAACTAATAAGTGAACGCATTCCAGTGCCACTTTGCCTACGGGTAAATGCTTCGTTGTAGGAATCGGGAAGAAGAAAAGTAAGCCGATTTTCATTGCAGGCCTTAATCTCACTAAATTTTCGGGAAGTTTCATTCGACGTGCCATGTTTAGTCATAGAAGACTTGAATTATGATGTTATTCTAGGGGTAGATTTCTTGCGGGAAAATAACGGGATAGTGGATTTTTTCCAGGAATATTGTGAGTTTCGGTGAGGGGTAGGGAAATTGAGATACAAGATGACGAGGACAGACCGGACGTTAGCATTTCATGTGGGTTTGGGGATTCGGGGGATGACGTGAGTGGAGTCATTAACAAGTGCTTGCTATGGAAATGATTCACTAAATGACCCACGAGCGCCATCAGCTGCAGCAATTGCTCTGCAAATACGGCAACGTTTCGATCGTCCCGTGCATCCAATAAAAGACTTTTGCTTTCGGATCCAGGTCACCGATGACTCACCCTTTTAAGTGAAAAATTACCCTATTCCGCAGTCCATTAGGGGGGAAGTCGATGAAACGATCAAAACATGATTAGTGAAGGCATTATTGAGAGGTCAGTCACGGCCTACTTAAACCCGATTGTTGTTGTCAAGAAGAAAGACGGGAAAGTTAGAATTTGTTTAGATGCACGACGAATCAACGAAGTTACAGTCCCAGAAACGAGGCACCTCAAAACATAGACGAAATTCTTTGGAAATTCAACGAAACTAAAAAAAATTTTCGGCCTTAGATTTTTCGAGTTCTTATTGGCAGATTTCCATCCACCCCGACGATAGGAAGTTCACGGGATTCTTATACAACGGCTTAACCTACGTCTGGAAACGTATGCCTCCTGCGGGACGAAAACGGCCTTCCAGCCGGAAAATTCAATTTTTTCAACCTCCGTCCGTTTAAAGAGTAGAAGTCACTGACAACCTCTGCACACGATTCGGAGTACCTTGGGCTAGCGGTACAGTTCATGTTCTTCTTTGTTAAATTTCGTAGGGTTAATTAGAATTAAGATCTAGTAGTAGTTGCAATTTTCTTAGTTACTGTAGAATGATTTTAATGTTAGGCATCGCCATGTTATTTTTTTTGAAATTTCATCACGACGAGAAAAAAAATTCTCAATATATATATATATATATATATATATATATATATATAATACATATATATATAATATATATAGAGAGAGAGAGAGAGAGAGAGAGAATTCACAGATAGATGTCTATTGCAGTCCGGTGCAGCGTGACCAGTCAGGTCGCAGAATCAGTCGGCCGTTCGCACGCGAAGCTTTCTTCGGCCGAAAACGGACCGTCCCCCTCTGCCCGTCCGCTAAGGCGTGCGGGGCGCGGAGGCGAGCGCGGAGGCGAGCGCGGAGGCGAGCGCGGAAGGCCCCGGGCGCGCAGACCATTGCGGTTGCGGCGAGCGGCGTGGCGTGGAGCGAGGAGGGGCGGGGCGGAGCGCGCGTTCGTTTTGTTTGGCTAAGTGATTGCCGGTGCAGGCGTCCTGCCGCTCCCGCCGAACCGCCTCCTCCTCCTCCTCGACGCCTATACTTCGGTTTTTCTTTCTTGGCGCACGGGGGGGGGGTCAATAAAATGGAATATCTCACGCATATTTCATTTTATTGACACACCTCCGTGCGCCAAGAAAGACAAACCGAAGTATAAACGCCTGCCACTCGGCCTCGCCTCAGCCACCTCTGGCGGCCCACTCGCGTGTGCCTCTGGGAGGCTGTTAGAGAACGGTGGGAGTGAACGAGGAAAGCGAAGGGAGAGGGACGAGGGAGGATGATTGATTGATTGATTACTGGTGATTCCGGGCGCGTCAACTGCTAAAATCATTAGTCCCGTAAGTGTAGTGTTCTATCGCAAGAGTTGGAGGTGATCTTACCCCGCCAGATGGTGAGATCCAACGCCTACCTACCGTCAGCTACTGAAGTTTTTCCTCAACTAGGTACCGACCCATCTGGGACAAAATCTAAGCTCCAGAATGGACTCCCAACATGTGTGGTAGCGTACTGCATGTGGGTGTCAGAGGTAGGGTAGGGCAAGAGATGTGAAGGAAAGATCGGGTGCGGTCCGTGGCTCGTTCGTCAGGGTACTGCTCCGGCGTTCGTCTGGTATTGATAGGAGAAACCACGGAAAACTACTGATCAGAACAGCCAGGCGTCACAATCGTCCTCCAGTGACAGAACTCCATCTAGCCATCTGGCTAGTGTTGAAAATCCTGCCACCGTTCGGGAATCGAACTCCAGGACCTCGCAGTCAGAGGGACTGCAGTGACATCAGTTGATTGATCAGAGCCACCTCTCCCGGTACGAGGGAAGAGGAATGAGGGAGAAATACGATGACAAGTGTGAAAGGAAAAAGCTAAGATCGGTCTGAGAACGAGCAGAGGCAAATGGGAGAGAATGGGAAAGGGAATGAGAAAGAGGTGACGAGTGAGAAAAGGAAAGAAGGGACGGGAGGAAAGGAATGAGGGGCACACTCTAGAAAGGGTGGGAGAAGAAGGGCAGGAGAAAGGGATGGATGGGGGGAGAGGAGGTGAGGATGAGTAGGTGAAAGGGAAGTCGGGTTGAACCGGAAGAGGCTGGGTTGCAGGAGAGGAAGGTGTGGAGCGAGAGGAGGAGAAGGGAAAGGAGAAGAGCAGAAGCAAGAGGTAGTGGTGGAGAAGAAAGGGGAAGAGGAGGGGCATCGGGAAGAGGGGTGAAAAGGAGGCAGGAGGGAGAGAATGGATGTGAATGTCTCCACTTTCGAGCGTGAAAGACTCCAAAAAATGCCATATGGAGCTAGCGTTCCCCAAGAGAAAGAGAGAGACAGAGAGGGAGACCGTTCGGGGTAGGTTTAAACCCAAACGTGCAACACAGGAATGGTAATGCAGGGGACCTAAGAACGCCATCAAAGATACGGTTAATCCAAGCCGCGAGAAACTCTGACGGGTAATCCAGGCCGCGTACCTCGAGGGCATTTGGCTCTTTTAGACAAACAAGGGGCCTCGCCGTTCGTTGACTTCGAGTCTCCGGGCGCCCCCGGCGGCGGTGATTCGGGCGCGGGTCTATTTGGACAGGCCGCGCACAGTGGGACCATTTCACCATTTCACTCTCTCAGTAGTAAGTAAGGATACAGGATCAGTATAGCGTGGAGCAGCGGTGGCTCAGTGGTAGGGCACTATACTGCGATTTTCGTAACTTTGTCCCTGACAGGAATCAGCTGTTTCGCTGCCATCCAATCGGGAGCTTATATTTCGCGACAGTGACGTCACTATGGTGACGTTCAAGCTCCGATTGGATGAAACCGTCAACAGCTGATTTCTGTCAGGGACAAAGTTACGAAAATCGCAGTATAGCTTCATGACCTGAAGGACCGAGTTTCGAATCCCTGCGTAGGCTGGGATTTTTATCTGATGCTTTCCCTTCAGGGCGGCTCTGGGGTCGACTCAGCCTCCTTTCCAAGTGAGTACCAGGATCTTCCCTGGGGTTAAAGGCGGCCGGAGCGTTGTGCTCGCCACACAACCTCCTCCTTGTGCCTTGCGACGAAAAGGTGGAGCCCTGGCTTCGCCTCCCCTTGGGGCCACATCGGCCTGTGTGCATTGCACAGGGAATACCTTATTAGTATAGTGTAAATATCATTGAGGCGGGTTATTTTACTTTATTTCATTTTACCTTATTTTATTATGTAACAACAATAATGTAAAAAACCAAATGTAAAAGAGAATAAAAAATATACAAAAAATGACCGGTAAGCGTGCGTGAAACGTAAAAAAGACAAAAACCACTAAACAAAAAAGTAAGAACCGACAATAACAATATCAACACAACAGTACAGTTGGAAGGGTACAACACAGAGAAGCAATAAGTGAGTAGCGAACTAAGCTACAGTGAAAAGCGAACTAAGAACAGTGAACCATGAAACAATGAATTCGTCAATCAGTGCTGAATGAAAACTAGGGAATTAAGTGAACTAGGGAACAGTTAACCAAGAATAAGTGAATTAGTGTTAACTAAAAACTCGGTGGGCGCTCAAAAAATGAGACAATCATCAGGGCGCCCGCCACAATCAATTATCGAATCAGACTGCCAAAACCGACTGCCAAAACCGAATCGAAAGAGCTCCAAACCGGAGCAGACCGTGAACAATAACAATTCACACCAGAGGAAATCGAAGAGAAGAAGAAGAAATAGCAATTCCGAATCTGTTTTTAGAATTTTGCGTAGCCGGAAATTGCACGATAAGCTTTATGATATGCGTTTCTCTCTTCTTCGTCTTCATCTTAATCTTCCTTCCTTCCGTCTTTCCCTCCTTTCTTCTTCACTGAACCACACGACAGGTCGATTCAAGAAATAATATACCTTTCCGACAAGTGCACAATGTTCGGTGAATGAATGAAGTTTCCATTTGGTTGCATTATATGCTTTAATATTTCTTCCAAACTTTTACCACGGGTGTGCGAGCATTTTCCAAACGGTATGAGTCTTTCTTTCGAATCCTTGGCTCCAGATGACTCCACAAAATCGGTCAGTTCCCTCAAAGAGACTTTTCGTCTCGTCAGAAGTAGAACTTAAGCAATCCTATTGATGCGGAAAAAGTTCGGTTCACGAGTAAGAAACTCATGTACTGAATAGTGGAAAACTGCTCTTTTACACTAGAGTAACTAAATATTGTATTACTTCAAAAACAGTATGTTATTTAAACTATTGTCAGTGATGGAACGTAACTTACAAATTGTCAGTAATATGACTTCATTGAAGGCTGGTTTCGCATGGATTAATCAAGAACAAGCGTGATCTTTAATTATACATATATAAACAATAAAATACAAAATTAAAGACGTTTTCAAGGTTAGAAGCGCTCACATTTTTAGCTTTACAAATGTCTAGAAAATAATTTTGAATCATTTAAAAACTTTATAATTCTTATTTGTAAGTTCTAATTGTCTTTAAATAATCCTTGTAAACCACGCATCAATAAAAGGCGTGCTGGCGTTAGTTACAGAAAACAAATTAACAAACAATTAGGCATTTAATTCACATTTTGAGTTAACAGGAACCAAATAATATCGTTAATGCAGTGAAAATATTTAATTAAAAATTGTGATCTCCTCATTAGTACAAGACGTGCTAAAACAAAAGTAGGGAGCATCGGAGGTAATAGCAACGCAAACGTATCATGAGCGATGCGACGCATATGAATTACTTTTATAATGGGCGATAAATTATAATTTTTTCTATAGTGATCAGATTTACTTTATTTTTTCAACGTGTTTTCCCGCTTCACGAAAACTATACAGTGGCACTTGAAGGTAACAAGCTGGAAGGAGAGTCACATTGTCATCCAATCGGGAGCTTCAAGACCAAAAATTGAAGTCAGTGTTGTTCAAGGTCGATGCCACGAGCGGGAGTCCGTGGCATGAGTGCCACGACGAAATCGCCTCTCCACGCAGTTCATCATCCCGCCACCAGACACAACGCCATCCCTATTGTAAAACGGCAGGGTTACTACTAATAGCTCCCTTTCCCGACGCTAGTTGCGCAGAAAAGCTCGTGGCAAGCTACGGTGCCACGACGCGTGCCACTGCCACCGGTAGACGACCATGACACCACTGATTTAAGTCCTAACGTAGCTCTTGATTGGATGACAGTGACCTCTCTCCTTCGAGCTCGTAACCTTCAAGTGACACTGCTTAAATCGGAGTAAATCATTCCAAACAACATACCCACTTCACGGTGTAAGATATATAGGAATGTTTACTAGACGCCTTTGGGGCAAATTTTCTAAAGCCAGTTTTGAGGCTAGTTCCTCGCTTGTCCGTACGGTGCGCACGATCGGTTTGGATCGCGGTGTAAGATATATATCTTAAGATGACATCTTAAACAGTAGTTGTTACACAGTTTTACAAAAAGTTTCCTACCCATTTTCGTAACAGCTCGCTCTATACGTAATCAATTCCACAGCGAAACGACAAATCAGGGATTTGAAATTTAAAATCATCTGGCCATAGAGCTGTCGAATAGATCACAACCAATCACAACCTTGCCCAAATGAGACCCGAAGATCGCAGCGCTTATACCCGAGAACTGTGAGAACTAGCCTCACAGAAGCTTGAGTTTTAGACTGGGAGTGAACACACCTATATATCTTACATCGTGCACAGGTTTGTTGCATTTGCTTACTCTCTGTAATACTTTAACACGGAAAACACTTAACAGACGCTTCACTGTGTGCACGTTTTGTTGAGCACTCCTTTTGCTTGTAGTTCATTTACCGTTGAAATTGATTTTCTATAACTCGGGAAAAAAAACATTTTTCAAATATTTTTATTTTTCGAAAATAATTATTTTCTAAATTAATTTTTCGTGTTTTTTTTTAAATTTCTGGCCCTCAAGAAAATGTGCGCAGATAAATTTCTTTCCCCACACGTCATATAGAGTTTTTACTGTTTTTTGACAAATAAATAAATAAATAATAAATAAACAGACTTGCTTCACATTTTTGCCACCACATTCTCACCGCAGGCAGCCCACTGAGCGTCCGTCAGCCGCTGCTAAACGTGCCCGGTCGGTCGAGACAAAAAATTAATAACGATGCAGAGATGACCGTTGCAGCGCGTTAGGTGCAGTCAAACGTACTTTTGCGGTGTGTCATTTCACAAAGTTTCTCTCTAATAAGGTGATGCAGACAGCAGTATCCACACTTTTTCACGGAAAGTCGCGACCCGGTGGAGATTCGGTTGCAGGAATTCGACCAAAGAAGAAAAAAAAACTTAACACAAGAACGGGAGAAAACTTGGCAGTTTCTGGTTTCAACAGGATAGTTATTTATTTACATTTCGTGACCCATTTTGTGCGGTTTTCAAAGTTGTTTCTAGCAATAAGGCAAAATGTTTAAGAACATAAAACTTTTCTTTATCAATTTTCTTGTACAATCAGTAATCCGTTATATATACTCGAACAATAAAGGAGTCACAAAATAATTCAAAACAGAAAAATCGATTTTCAGAACAGGAATCACATAGTAAAAGTTTGTGTCATGAATTTGAAATTTCGAAAATCACAAAACGGTTGTTAGTGCAAATGAAGTGAATATCGCAAAACGGAACCATTCCGCATCTGAATTGCAAATAATTATTGGAGTTAGATTTTAGATCTGTTTTGGAAAGAGAAACTAATTGAATAAGCACGTGTGAGTTCAAAAACGAAAAATCTGGAGTGTATTGCCTAATCGACGTGAATTTAATATTTTATGAAACAGCTGAGTAATTAATTATGTTTTTCAATGTATAGCTAACACAATTATTCTTAACTTCAAATCAATTATAAAACGATTTTAACGTGTTATATATTATAATTTAGCGTAAATTAAATTGATTTATTTGCGAACAACGCATTTATTTGTTATAATTGTGAAAAAATAAATGTTAAAATTATTATTATTATTTTTCCATTACATCACGACTAAAGATGTTATAAGTCGGCTGAATATAAAATCTACTCCTGGTTGCAACCAGCTACCTAAGGAGTAGATCTAGGACTACGGACTATTATTATTATATTATTATTATTATTATTATTATAGTTTATTATTATAGTTGTTTGGTCAAATACAGATACCAATGCGATTGTCTTAAGTAGACACAATTCAGAGAGTAGAAGTTTCCAGATTAATTACAATCAATAAAACATAGAGAATGAGAATCTTTACTTTCAACAATAGAAAGCAGCACCGCACGACGTTCCGTGTTTCGACGTATCTTCTGTAAATTTACAATTAAAATGTGTTGAAAAATTGATTAAAAAATAAAATTATACGACGAAAGGAAGAACTGTAAAAAAAATCACAAGGGAAAGGAACTACATATAGATGGCTTAGTGTTCAAACACTGTACGTCCACGCATGGTCATTGTTAAAGTAATATCATTTTTGAAGACCTCTCGTTGATACCTACCTAGAGTATACAGATTATGCGCCCATTTAAGAGGGATCTTCCTTTTTGTCAGAAAGGAAGGTTGCATATTGGCGCTGCATATGCAACAGCTCCTTTACAAACTTTCAAGCACGAGTTCCTCGGAACTGGGAATTTCGGTCGTACAAATGGTGAAATAACTGAAGTAATCTTCGTGAACTTACCATATTTAATAATAACTGAATACATTTGGTCATTTTATGAAGATGACTTCAGTTATTTCACCATTTAGTTACTTCAACACCTCACCAACACCTCATTAGCAGTCCACAAGATAACACGTGTGCTCTAAACCATAGACAAGCCCATACAGAAATCGAAAACCCCAAATGCCCATCCCGTTCTTATATTCCAAAACTGATGAAATAAGGAGATTTACAAATTCTGGAACAATACAATCATATTCTTTGTGAACGCAGAGTAAAACAGGATTCTGAAAATGTAATCAAAATGTATCTTTACATTTTACGAAATGCATCTGTTTCATCTGTACATGCTTATTGTAGCGTACCACGACAGAATATCCTACTATCCAACTTAACGTAAAAATGTAATGCAACACTTACAATTATAAACAATTGAAACGTTTTAGAAAAGGGATACGTATGTCAGACGATTGCTAGACCTTGCGTTTATTTATACATATTCATTAACCGTTGCATTTAGAAACAATCTTACAACACTCGCTATCTTCCCTTGCCAACTATGACCGCAAGATGCAAGAATATCCTTGTATTGTATTGTATTCGATGATTTGAAATGATTTAATGAACAAATTACAGCAGATAAGCGGTCCATTCTATTAATTTGAATACATTATTTACATAAAAACAAAAGCAAATGATAACAAATATAGGGCCCACTACCTTTCATTTAAAGACAAAAAAATCACTAAATTTAGTTGAGTAGAAAGCACAGCCGTCATTGTTTTAAATATACAGATATTTATTGCCTACCAACATCACAATTTCATAGAATATTTAAGTAGTAATGTGTCTACACTCGTCTTTACGATTCAACAAATATGTTTGCCTTAATCTGTACCCGAGGTTGTTGAAAGCGCAAATTTTGCGTGATTAAACGATCCTTCGAATTAGCTTAATTGTGATGATTACGTTTCGTACATTTCATTGAGGCGCACTTAAATTTAACTACCGCAATACTAGTTAATTTTAATACCAGCTTTATTGTTATTAGTATGACAATCTCCACTTAATGGAGAGCAGGTTCCAACTGCTCGAAAGCAGCTTTGCCCGAAGTGGAATCTCCCGGCTGCAGGGGAGAGTTGGGCGTTGATGTTGCGGAGCACGTGTTGCAGACGACGCCGCCGTCTGCGGATGGCACGGCGCCACCAAGGACTTTGAACTCTCCATCAAAACCGGGGACAAATCTAGAGGGTGGTACTATAGGAGGCGCTAATGTTGCCGGCTGTAGGTTAGGCTCGCACATAAAAACTGGCTAATTTGTGAGAAATACGAAAAGCGTCTTCTAAATGTACAATTATTTATAAGAAACCGCTGGAAGAAAAGCGCGAACATCGACGCTATCTTTTGTAACATCACGCGCCTGCTTGCGTCTCGCGAACCCACGCAGCAGCCACGTATCGTTGGCAGCAGTGCGTATTTTAGTTCCTGTAAGGTGCTGATCTACAGCGCGCCACTGTATTGGTCTCCACCACGTTATATGGGAGTTAAAAGGCCCTGATCAAAACCGGAGACAAAACTTGAGGATGCTACTATAGGAGGCGCTAGTGTCGACGAGTACAGCTGTAGGTCAGGCTCGCCAACTTCCGCACATAAAACTTGCTGATTTTTGAGAAATATGAAACGTGTCTTCTAAATGTCCAATTATTCAGAACATATGCATATAAGAAACCGGTAAGAAAGCGAGAAAAATCGACGCTACTTATTGCAACATTACGCGCCTGCTTGCGTCTCGCGAACCTACGCAGCGGCCACGCACGTTTTAAAGTATCGTTGGCAGCAGTTGGTATTTCAGTTCCTGTAAGAAAGTGCTGCAGGAGAACGCGCCACTGTAATGGTCTCCACCACGGTGTATGGGAGTTGAAAGCAGTAGGCGTAGCTAGGGGGGGGGGGAGGGCAGGGGGGGGCGGCGTACCCTGGGTGACACCATTCTAGGGGTGCAACAATTAAAATAACTTATAGTTGGAATTATTTTTTTATGGCTTAGTCAAAAAATTATCTACATTAATTTAATAAGTGTACATTTAAATCATAAATACTAAGAAATGAAAGCGAAGAAGTAATGAAACTAAAACGCAATAAATTTAATAAATGCATTGTACATTATTTTGTACATTATTTATAGAAAACATTAACAAAGATTGCACATTATTTATTAAATATTATGCAGCAATCTATGCAGCAATATATATTTTTTTATACTTAATTTATGGGGGGGTGACCCAGGTGACACCAACTGAAGCTACGCCATTGGTTGAAAGGCCCTGCCTGGGCGGCACTTTGCGACGCAGGGCGGCGCGGCGGCGCGGCGCGGCGCTTGCCGCATCTGCCGCCAGGGGCGCACTGCGGAGTCCCTTCCTAGAGTCCCTATATCTAGGGACTCTATCCCTTCCAGGGCCAACGCCTTCGAAGGGGCGCCCAGCGGAAACACGATGCCTGATCCCCGGCGCCTTATATGTGGTGTTACAATACAGGTGTCCGGGGAGGAAACGTCGAAACTTCGAAAATAAGCTCTTAAGACAATTCTAAGCATATTTTCTCTAATAAACTACTTGGATATTCCGAATGGGGTGGGCTGCAATGAGTACTCAAAATTTAGTTTGAAAAATTGATTTATATGCAACAATTTGCATTATGGAAGCATAGAAACACTCCAGAAACATGTAAATTGTTTATTATTTACAACACAAATGAATATATTTGCTCAGACAGAAAAAATTAAGTGTGAAATAAAAAAAGAGTGGAATTGTATAAATTTGGTGCTTTTTCATTTCTCGTTTAATTTGTCTTTCTGAACAAATAGATTCATTTCTTTTGTAAACAATAAACAACTTATATGTTTCTGGAGTGCTTCTATGCTTCTATAATGCAATTTTTTGCCTAGAAACCAATATTTCAAACAACGTTTGAGTGCGTATTGCGGCTCAACCATTCGGAATATCCACGTAGTTTATTAGACAAAATATGCTCAGAATTGTCTCAAGAGCTAATTTTCGAAAGTTTCGACGTTTCCTCCCCGGGCACTCTGTATGTGGGCTTCGATGGTATAACGGTTAGCGAATCGAGCTCTAATATCCCAAGTTTGCAGGTTCAAACCCGATTGAAGCCGTGGATTGTTAAGGGTGAGAAAAACCCTTCCACACGTTCCTTTGGGGGGAAAGTAAATCCGTCCGTCCCATGTTGTAGATTTATTGCATGTAAAAACGTCCAGCCCAAAAGAAGCCTCGGGGCTAAATTTAAAATCGCCTGTTTCGTCGCATAGTGATACCTTCTTCCTGCGCTAGACGGCGAAAGGAGCGTAACAAAATTTGGGTGGTCAGACGAAAGAGCAGGCCAGAAAGCCTGAGTCTCGCCACGTAAAACAAGGCAACATTGAATTGAATTGGTGCCAGCGATGGACACATTTGACCCGGACCCCTGCAATGGCATGCTCATTATGCAACGAGCCCACACGCACACATACACACACACACACACACACACAAATTTAGTCTCCAACGGTCTGCAACAAAGGTGTCTTCATCGCGGATACCGCAACGGATCTCGACCTAATGTCCTATTAAGAGAAAATACCAAGGGGGACGAGGATGGAGCAAGAAAAGCAAAAGAGCAAAAGAGAAATGCATTTGCGAAGGAGGGGCAGAGGATTTAAACCGGTATTTGACGGCGGTAGAAAAGTAAAACCCGCACTGAGCAATACCTAACGGGACTGTAGCCTGCATTCCGGAATGGAGGAGTTTCCAATGATTAATGGAGAAGCAAGAGATGCTCATCATTTTTCAAGAAACTGCTACGGAATAATAATGACGTGCCAACATAAGCGATTAAAAAATACACGTTAAGTTTATACTACGATTTTCCTAACTTTGCCTCTCAAGGCCCGTCTTCATGATGGAATATGTCACGGTATTTCGCGTCTTTCTCAGTCGTGCCTCTAGATATCGCGAGATCACGACCGTATCGAGCACAGCTTGCGATCATGAGACTTCTAACGGCACGACCGAAAAAGACGCGAAAAGCCGTGTGATACTCCATCGTAATCAAGGGCCTGAGAGGCAAAGTTAGAAAAATCGTACTATAATGATATATAAGTGAAACAAAATTGCAGAGTTTGTTTCACAAATACATCAATTGTAACTCGCATACCGAATAAAATACATTCACAATTATCGGAAAATTAAATATCCAGTTCTAATAAATTATGTAACCTTCGAATCTACGCTGTCTTCCATTTTCCTGTTTACTTAAACTGTGAATTTGTAGCATGTTTTCATTTACATATTGCATTTAGAATAATAAAAAAATATTTTATGGTACAAATACTCATCTTCCTTTTTTGTTTATTTAGTTCAACTATGTTCATTTAGTTTCGTTCTTTTCATTCTAATTTGCTTGAAGCTAATTAAAGATTTTAAAAAATCACGAATGCGACTTTATAACTTTCTTCATTCACTTTGTAGGTTTTTATTATCTATTTCGAAGCATAATTTTTTAAATAATTTTGTACTCGATCCGCAGATGAAAGCTACTTTGACGAAAGCTGCTAATGTAATAAAAAACATTGTTTGTAAACGCAATACCCGGATGGAGTGGTGCCGTGCACACCAGCGCACTGGTACGTGACATTTACCTCCAATCTCCATCTCGAACGTCCTCCCTGAGGTATCTCCCCAGCGGGGCACCAGCGCAGCAGGGCTGCCACCGCTGCAGCGGTGGGAGCAACACCGTCAACTCCCCTATTATAACATGCAGGAGACTTGCGGGAGTAATGAGCACATCAGTTGCCCGCCCGGAAACACATTTCACCGACTCAGCCGCTGAATTCGACCAAGCTAGAGAAGAATATCCGCCATCTCAGGGACTGGAATACTACAACCTCTTCGTCAACGATGCTGCGGAAATAACAGTGTTGACGCTGAGCTATAGCATGAATACAAGAATTCATAACTTCCGAAGCATAAAAGATACTAAGTATGAATTAATAAGTAAAATAATAATAATAATAATAAAAATAATAATAATAATAATAGTAATAATAATAACAATAATAATAATTATAATAATAATAATTATAATAATAATAATGATAATCATATAGGTTTCACTTAAACAAATGTACAAATACAACATTTGCATTTGCACAAAATGGAGTGATTCAGAATATCCTGTTTTTAAATCGTACCTGGAATAATTCTTCTATGAATTAAAGTACAATGCAAATTAAATGTATTTTATAATAAAGAAAACCACATACATAAGATATGTGAATAATATTAAGAAAGTTAAAATAGTAGGAAGGCAATAGTAGCAAGCATAAGTAGCAGCAGAAATCAATGAGCCATTGTATATAATTCACATCTCAAGTTCTATTAAAGAGCTAAACTAAAGGTTTTACATAGTATTTATGGAAGTAAAATGTCGAACTTAAATGTAGAATCTTAGAATTTCCGAAAGATTTCTGCGGCAACCACCGAGTGTAGATGGTACGTAGCGACTTGATTTTTGCCCCCAGTTCAATTGGGCAAGTGCTGTGCGGGGGTGGGAGTGCGCAGTTGCCCGAGCGGCCGCCGAGGGAGGGCGGCGCAGGCGGCTCGTAAATTTCCGGCGGAGGCCTCGCGCTGACGGCCGTGCGGCGGCGTCGCGCCATTTCTCTCAGCGGCTGCTACCCGCCGACAGCCTCCTTCGACGCCACGCCCCCGCCTTCCCTCCGCCATCGCCCTCGCCCCGCTCTCGCCAACGCTCTCGCCGCTGCCATGGGCCCCGCCCTCGTCCTCGCGTTCGCCCCCGCACGCCCTTGCCACCGCCGCCGTCCCCGCTCCCGCCCTCACCCCGCCATCGTCCCCGCTTCCGCCCTCACCCCGCCATTGTCCCGCTCCTGCCATCGTCCCCGCTCCCTCCATCGTCCCCGTTCCCGTCATCGTCCCCGCTCCCGTCATCGTCCCCGCTCCCTCCATCGTCCCCGCTCCCTCCATCGTCCCCGCTCCCTTCATCGTCCCCGATCTCCCCACCCCCGCCATCGTCCCCGCTCCCACCCTCACCCTCGCCATCGCCTTCGCTCCCGCCCTCGCCGTCGCTCCCGTCCCCGCTCTGGCCCCGCACCGCTCCCACCCTCGCCCAGCCCTGGCCCTCGTCCTCAACCTCGCCCCCTCTCTGTCCTCGCCACGGCCTTCGCCATCGTCCCCACCCCCCGCCCTGGCCACGCCTTCGCCACCGCTCTTGTCCCCGCCCACACTCTGGCCCTGCACCGCTCCCACCCTCGCCCTGCCCTGGCCCTCGTCCTTACCCCTCGACTCCTCCCCTCCCTCGACCCCGCCCTCACCCTCGCCTTCCGCATCGTCCCCGCTCCCGTCCTCGCCTCCAAAATCGCCCCGCTCCGCTCCCACCCTAGCTCTCGCCCCCGCCTGCGAAACCGCCATCGACCCCGCTCCCGTCCTCGCCTCCGCCCCGGTCCCGCCCTCGCCATCGCTCTCACCGCTGCCCTGACCCCAGCCCCTCCCACGCTTTCGCCACCGCCATCGTCCCGGCTTCCGTCCTCGCCCCCGCCCTCGTCACCGGCATGCCGCCCGCATAGTTGCTGTCCAACTTGCCCATCCGCTCACACCTCGGTTTGGCTCCCGCTCGGCTCTGCCGCAGTGCAGGCTTGTTCGGATGTGCAAGACAGGCAGTGACGGATGTGATTGATTTTTTTGTTCCGGGCGGCTGTGGTTACCTTAAGAGAAGTGCATGTTATATGTCGGAAGGCAGCGGTGTTCCGTCCTTGGTAAAATGTGGGATCCAGCGAACGATCTTCACTTCTGCCTGAATTGAATTGAATTGATGCCTTACTTGACGTAGCGACACTCAGGCCATGAGGCCTACTCTTCCGTCTGACCACGCAAAGTCCGCTACACTCCTTTCTTCAACTACGGGAGAAAGAAGGTATTGCTTGGGCGGCCTGCGTGGATTTCCTCCTCCAGATATCACCGCCGTAGAGGCACCGTTCCAGGCGGTGAGCTCTATCTCGCTACTGGGCTCCCGACTTGTTTGGTAGTGCATGTGCACGTATGTGTCGATGTGTGTAAGTAAGAAAGGTGAAAAGGACGACGTAGGTGAAGAAAGATGGCGCATGGATCGTGATCGTGATCATGATCGTGATCGGTAGGGTACTGGCTTTCGTCTGTGTTTCTCGGCATTGCTCTTGCATCAACCAGCTGCTAGAATTCTCCTCCAGACAGCGGCTGAATTCTGCTGTCGAAAATCAGTTCCCCATCAGGACTTGAACCGTAGGACCTCCCGATTCAAGTGATGCTGCAGTGGCAACTTGGCCCTCTCACCCAGTTCTAGATTGATTGATTCATTGATTCGTGTTTCCGGGCGCGACAACTACTTAGGTCATTAGTCCTGTAAGTGTAGTCCGTGTTTTTCTCGGGAGGTGGAGATTATCTTTTCCTAGCTGGATGGCAAGATCTGGCGCCTACCTACCGTCGACTAGCGGGGTTTTCCCTCAACCACGTATCTCCCACCAGCGGGACACCGCCCCAGCCGAGACAAGCTGTAAGCGCCCGACCGGCCTCCCGGCATGTGTGGTAGTGTACTGCAAGTTAGTGTAAGTGTGTGTGTAAGAGGAGAGGATAGGACAAGGAAGAGAAAGAAATGATCGCGCGCGGTCCGTGGCCCGTTTGTTAAGGTACTGCTCCGGCATTCGCCTGGTGTGGATCGGAGAAACCACGGAAAACTACCGATCATATCAGCCGGCCGCTACAATTCTCCTCCAGACAGCGAACTGAATTCGACCTAGCTGACAAGCTAGTGTCGAAAATCCTGCCGACGTAGGACCTCCCGGTCAAAGGGACTGCAGTGACATCAGGTTGATGCACTCTGCCATCTCTCCCGGTCCCCCCAGTTCTAGAGCTCCTGAATTCGCCTGCTTCTCTCAAGCGGCGAATCCAAAACGCCAGCGTCGCGTCGCGTCGCGTCGCGCCGGCGGAAGGGGGCGTGGCCGTCGGGGCGTCGCAAGAACCGGCGCGGGCGGCCGCAACCACACATTGTTCCGCGCCGCGTCCCCACAGCGAAAAACGCGACGGCGGCGGCGGCGGCGGCCGCCTGTTAGCGCGTCTCGCGGCGGGTGGCCCCGACCGCAGCCCCACGAGACGAGGACACGCCCCGGCGGCTTCTGCCGCTCTACGCTGCCATTTTCCTCACTTTGCCCCTCAAGGACCGTCTTCGTGATGGGATATGTCACGGTATTTCGCGCCGTTCGCGGTTGTGCCGCCAGAAGTTGCATGATCGCGACTGTACCGAGCAGTGCTGGCGATCATGCGACTCCTGGCTTCACAACGGAGAACGACGCGAAATACCGTGAGATATTCCATTTTATTGACCCCCCCCCGTGCCCCAGGGAGGAAAAAACGAAGTATATAGTGCCATTTTCCTAACTTTGCCCCTCAAGGCACGTCTTCGTGATGGAATATGTCACGGTATTTGGCGTCGTTCTTAGTCGTGTCGCTAGACGACGCATGATCGCGACCGTATCAAGCAGTGCTGGCGATCATGCGACTCCTGGCTTCACAAACGGAGAACGACGCGAAATACCGTGAGATATTCCATTTTATTGACACCCCCCCCGTGCCCCAGGGAAGAAAAACGAAGTATATAGTGCCATTTTCCTAACTTTGCCCCTCAAGGCACGTCTTCGTGATGGAATATGTCACGGTATTTGGCGTCGTTCTTAGTCGTGTCGCTAGACGACGCATGATCGCGACCGTATCAAGCAGTGCTTGCGATCGCGCAACTTGTAGCGGCACGAGGGAGAACGACGCGAAATACCGTGAGATATTCCATTTTATTGACACACCCCCGTGCGCCAGAAAACAAAAACCGAAGTATATACTGCGATTTTTGTAACTTCGCCTCTCAAGGACCGTCTTCACGAAGGAATATGTCACGGTATTTCGCGACGCTCTCAGTCGTGCCGCCAGGTATCGCATGAACGCCGTCCCATCAAGCAGTGCTTGCAATCATGCGACTTCTAGCGGTACGACGGAGAAAGAAGCGAAATACCGTGTGATATTCCATCGTGGCCATAGGGGCTCTACAGGCAGAGTTATACTACGATTTTTCTAACTTTGCCCGGCAAGGTGCGTCTTCACGAAGGAATATGTCACGGTATTTCGCGTCGTACTCCCTCGTGCCGCTAGAAGTCGCATGATCGCGACTGTACCGAGCAGTGCTGGCGATCATGCGACTCCTGGCGACACAACGGAGAACGACGCGAAATACCGTTCTATTGACACCCCTCCTGTGC
>JAHLJT010002630.1:26805342-26843820 GCA_031308135.1 Acheta domesticus
GCACTAACGTGCAATAAAACGACGTTTCTTTGTAATCTTGATTACACATGACGGTCTGGTATGACGACTACGAATTAATTTTACTCGCGAGGCCTGTCTCTGTGAAATAGTACTCTGGACTGCGTTTTGAATATTGAATTGCTAACACTGAAACGGAATTATAGATTTCGTTCTATATGTGTAATCGTCAACAAAAAGGAACAGAAGCATAAGGATAAGAAGCATATATCATGTCAGGATATATCAAACATCCCCGTTCTTAAAAAGAATGCCAGGCCACACACAGACACACGATAAGATTTCTCGCGAGCGAAGAAGTCTGTGAGCATCAATGAAAAATATCAAAAATCTTTACTAATGTCATCTTCCTTGCCCTTTTAGATTTTTAACACAACTTGACATTGGGCGTCTATTGAAAGACAATACATGACCGTGGCCTTCATTTTAGCCAGGCTTGCAGGTCCATCTTGATACAGATAGGTGCCAGGAGGGGGAAAAAGGGACAATAATAACGAAAAAGTCAAGGGACAATAATACGAAAAGGCACAAATACGGCACAAGGACAAAAATAGGCTTCAGAAAATACTTTAAATTTGCGTTACATAATTTATGGACGACTCCTTAGCTCGCAAAGAGCTGTTGTGCCAAAATACATACATACATCGTTTGACCGTTTGCCCACCCTTTACGAACTTCGCTTCAAAAAGTACGAAAGTGTAGCTAGGGTTTTCGATCCCCTGGCAGGCCGCGTGTGTATCGGAGTGGGTTGAGTGGGGTGGGGGAGCGGAATGGCACACGTGCACGTGGCTGCGGTCGGCCGCTCCATTAGGGGAAGCTCCGACGGAACTCCGGGTGTGCACCAGCCCCCACCCCCCCTCCCTGCGCTCCGCTCCGGAATTAATGATTCGTCACGCGTGCCACCACGCGTTTTTTGCACCTCGCGTGCGTTCACACGCCTTTCAAATATGCACAGTATTTATTTCCGGTGTTTACACTGCAATGACGTCATCCCGGTACCTAACAAAATGAACATAGCAGTATTGGAGTTAACATTTTGAACAAAAGGGTTTCAATTCAATTTCAATGATGCCTTATTTTATATGGCGAAACTCAGGCCATGAGGCCTGCTCTTCCATCTGACCACGCAAATTTCGCTACGCTCCTTTCACCATCTAGCGGAGAAAGAAGGTATCACACGGGCGACGAAACAGGTAATTTAAAATTTGCTGAGAAGCTTCTTTTAAGCTTATGATCTTTACATAGAGTAAATCTGCTTCATGGGACAGCCGGCTTTAGTTCCCCTCCGAAGGAAGGCGGACGAATAATTTTTTCGCCCTTAAAAATCAACGCTTTGATCGGGTTTGAACCCGCAAACTTGAGTTTCAGATATACTTGTCTCTAAAGTTCTATTTTAAGGAATGTTTATTGTATGTATTTTTTTTCAATTTAGGCCGAAAAAATTTCGCCGTCCGATACACTAAAACCAATTTTAATTAACCAGAAGATACGAAACATATAATGGAAGAAAATAAATACCTAACTTTTCTTCATTTAATTCTGGTAAGTAAATTTGGAAATATTATTTTACTGAATATTATTTTTAAAATATACAAGTGAAACACAAATTTCTTCAAATAATTAAATACTTTTTTGTGCTGTCTTTCGACATTGTATTAGTACGTAGTGATACTACTCGTATGTAACATTATCAATGAAACGTTGCTAGAAGTCAACCCGAGTTAACTCGGGTTACTTAACAGGCGGCAGCACGGATGCGAAGTGACAGTCACAATTTTAATTGTCTGCCCCATTTCAAAATAATTTCTGATATAATATTAAATAACTACTATTATAAAACTATAACAGTTAAATGGAACAAAAAATTGTACTACACAGCTTGACGTTTTTCTCTCTGTAGAAAAACAACAATTTTTCCGCTTGAGAAACGAATAATAATGAAATGTTGTTGAACAATGAATTGACGTTGAGTGGTCCATCTCCTTTGCCTGTAGAATGACAACTTTATTTATAGATGAATTCTACGTTTTTCAAAGAGTTTTCGAAATTATTTTGTGGTGATAATGTTCATCTCCAAATATTTTTTAAATGACTTCTTAAGTATTACCTTTCTATTGATTTTTTTATACCATTAAATTTATATAATCGCCTGGATTATAATATAAATAAAATGTAAGAAAAAAATCATTGAACTTATTGCCGGAATAATAAGAATGCCGGTTTATTATAACATTACTTTTATTCTTTCTGGAAAACTGTCCGAGCATTAACGATCAAATTATTTTAAGTAAGCATTCCATTATCGTTTCAGCATTTTTATTTAGTGAATACATCAAGTAATTAGTTTGATAATTGCACGTTATATTCTGTATTGTTTGCTTCTATGTTCGGTAAAAATCTCTCTAATACATTAATTTGGAAAGTATTTTATTTTACTCTCAATTCGTTCCTGATACAGTGTCAACCGCTAATTACAACTAGAGTAAGTAAGGCTGACGTCACATGAGAAAAAGATTTAAAACATTTGAAAGAGAGCGCGAATTCCATTTTTCTTCGGGCTGCACTTGTTTTATTCGATGTTAAAATGGATCAATAAACAATTTAAAAAATATAAAACCACTTTAATAAGAAAAGTTGGTTTAGGTGGGTTCCTATTGATCATGCATGCCAACTCCCCTGAATATGCGACTGTAACGCAATACGTTCGGGTATAAATGGCACGCAAGCTTGATTAAGGATTGACAGCCACAAGTGCTGTAAAATTAATAACTAGAAGCAACGGACGGAATCGCAGTCGTTTTTGACAAACGCTCCTTTGAGATATTTTTATGAAGAGCAGTGACGTTGTAAAGGGTTCCAGACGAATGAGGCGAGGTCGTTGGTGGCCCAGAGTTCGAGCCACGAGCAGCAGATAATTTAAAGTTGAAAGTTTGCGTTCAGGAGCAGAGTGGGTCGTCAATCTTGGTCGGTGACTGGCATTATGAAAGACTGGCCATTAACGGAGCAAACTTTTCGTTCGGAAACCTTTGTTATCGTCTGAACAAGGCAGTAATAAGAACGGTGGAGCACTGATCATTGTACAAATTTCTATTATCATTCTCAAAGTTATGTTCTCCTCTTACAGTAGTTATAATATAAGTTAGAATAATTTTAGGGAAAAAATATCATGTCATCTTAAGAAGGACGGTAGAATAAAATAACATTCTCGTTTCTGTGATATTTTCATTTAATAGACAATGATACAATGAACAGTCACTTAAAAACATTACGTACTTTGTCACAATGTTTTATTTCTGTTTTATTTTAACGTATTTTATTTCTTTGCAGACCTGCAGATGACCGCCAATCTGTCGAAAAGCACTCAGTCATCAATAATACAGGTACTCCATTTATTTAGTCCATTTTTTAAAACTGAATTGAATTATTTGAATTTGAACTGTTTAAAAATTGAATTATAGGCATTAATTTTTCTTTGAATTGAATTGAAGAAATCATCGCACATTAGTGTAACATCACAGCCCTCTGACTTACTGAAAGTAACTGCGCGTTAGCCGTGCGACGACTAAGCAATTTAATGGTTGTGAAATGTAGACCTTCATTCTCCTTTCAATGTAATGTAATGTATAAATATGTATGTTAAAGTAAAATATAATACGGCAATAAGTCTCTATGTTAAAGTCATGAATTTATTTCACTTTTTTTAGAGAAATGAAGCATCATGAGCGAATGAGTATTGATTCTGGGCGGGTCAACTACCGAGATCATTCGTCCCGTAAATATAGAGCTTGTTGTAGCCCGAGAGGTGGCAGTGTTCCTCTGCAGCTGACTCGTCAGGCGCCGACTTCAACGTTGATTCAAGGTTCCCTCTCCAGGAGTCCCCCCCCCGTGGAGTATTGATGGACATGCCCTAATACGTCAACTGGTCTCCAAACGCGAATGTGTATTGTAGTGCAAAATTGTATATACGTGTAAGTAAGGGGTCAGGAGAGGACAAAAGGAAGAGGAAGGAAACATCGCGCGAGGTCCATGGCCCGTTTGTTAGGGTACTGCTCCGGCATTCGACTGGAGTTGGTCGGAGAAACCATGGAAGACTACCGAACAGAGCAGCCGGTCGTTAGGAATCTCCTCCAGGGAGCGAATGATCCCAAACTATCTGTCGACCTATTGTCGAATGACCGCCACCGTCAAGAACCAAACCGCAGGACCTCCGTGTCATAAACACTAGTCACATCAATCGACGCCGTTAGCCCGTGGTGTAGATCGAAAAACGACGTGCGATAAGAATACGTTCCTTTTGCTCCAGTTAGTGCCTGAATATTTGCCACCGTCTGGACTCGAGCGCTAGGACCTCCCGGTCAGAGGCACCGCAGTCACATCAACGGATACCAGCGCCATCTAATCCTTAGTGATCGACGAGCCCTACTTAGTGTTCCTTTGTCGTACTTAGTGTCGAATATCCGCCACCGTCAAGAATCGAACCCCAGGACCTCCCGATCATGCCACCGTCTGGTCTCGAACGCTAGGACCTCCCGGTCAGAGGCACCGCAGTCACATCAACTGATGCCAACGCCACCTAATCCTTACTGATCGGCGAGCGCCGAGCGATAACAACACGTTTCTTTGCCCTACTTAGTGTCGAATATCCGCCACCGTCATGCCACGGTCTGGTCTCGAACGCTAGGACCTCCCGGTCAGAGGCACCGCAATCACATCAACTGATGCCAACGCCACCTAATCCTTACTGATCGGCGAGCGCCGAGCGATAACAACACGTTTCTTTGCCCTACTTAGTGTCGAATATCCGCCACCGTCATGCCACCGTCTGGTCTCGAACGCCTAGGACCTCCGGTCAGAGGCACCGCAGTCACATCAACTGATGCCAACGCCACCTAATCCTTACTGATCGGCGAGCGCCGAGCGATAACAACACGTTTCTTTGCCCAACTTAGTGTCGAATATCCGCCACCGTCATGCCACCGTCTGGTCTCGAACGCTAGGACCTCCCGGTCAGAGGCACCGCAATCACATCAACTGATGCCAACGCCACCTAATCCTTACTGATCGGCGAGCGCCGAGCAATAACAGCACGTTGCTTTGCCCTACTTAGTGTCGAATATCGCCACCGTCATGCCACCGTCTTGGTCTCGAACGCTAGGACCTCCCGGTCAGAGGCACCGACATGTCACATCAACTGATGCCAACGCCACCTAATCCTTACTGATCGGCGAGCGCCGAGCGATAACAACACGTTTCTTTGCCCTACTTAGTGTCGAATATCCGCCACCGTCATGCCACGGTCTGGTCATCGAACGCTAGGACCTCCCGGTCAGAGGCACCGCAATCACATCAACTGATGCCAACGCCACCTAATCCTTACTGATCGGCGAGCGCCGAGCGATAACAACACGTTTCTTTGCCCTACTTAGTGTCGAATATCCGCCACCGTCATGCCACCGTCTGGTCTCGAACGCTAGGACCTCCCGGTCAGAGGCACCGCAGTCACATCAAACTGATGCCAACGCCACCTAATCCTTACTGATCGGCGAGCGCCGAGCGATAACACACGTTTCTTTGCCCAACTTAGTGTCGAATATCCGCCACCGTCATGCCACCGTCTGGTCTCGAACGCTAGGACCTCCCGGTCAGAGGCACCGCAATCACATCAACTGATGCCAACGCCCCTATCCTTACTGATCGGCGAGCGCCGAGCATAACAGCACGTTGCTTTGCCCTACTTAGTGTCGATATCCGCCACCGTCATGCCACCGTCTGGTCTCGAACGCTAGGACCTCCCGGTCAGAGGCACCGCAGTCACATCAACTGATGCCAACGCCACCTAATCCTTACTGATCGGCGAGCGCCAAGCGATAACAGCACGTTGCTTTGCCCTACTTAGTGTCGAATATCCGCCACCGTCATGCCACCGGTCTGGTCTCGAACGCTAGGACCTCCCGGTCAGAGGCACCGCAGTCACATCAACTGATGCCAACGCCACCTAATCCTTACTGATCGGCGAGCGCCAAGCGATAACAGCACGTGTCTTTGCCCTACTTAAGTGTCGATAATCCGCCGACCCGTCATGCCACCGTCTGGTCTGCGTGAACGCTAGGACCCTCCCGGTCAGGAAGGACCAACCCGCAGTGTCACATCAACTGATGCCACTACGACGCCACACCTAATCCTTATCGGATCGGGCGAGCGCCGAGCGATAACAACACGTATGGCTTGGCCCTACTTGGGTAGTGTCGAATATCCAGCACCGTCATGCGCACCGTATGGTCTCGAACGCCATAGGGACCATCCCGGTCAGAGGCAAACCGCAGTCACAGTCAACTGATGCCAACGCCACCTAATACCTTACTGATCGGGCGAGCGCCGAGCGATAACAACCAACGTTTGCTGTTGGCCCTACTTAGTTGTCCGAAACAATATCCGCCACCGCTCATGCCACACGTCTGGTCTCCTGAACGCTGAGGACCTCCCGGTCCAGAGGCACCGCAGTCACATCAACTGATGGCCAACGCCTACCTAATTCCTTACTGAGCGGCGAGCGCCAAGCGGATAACAACACGTTGCTTGGACATACTTAGTGTAGAATATCGCGCCACAGTCATGCCAACTGTCTGGACTCGAACTGCTAGGACCTCCTCCGGTCAGGAGACACCGCAGTCGCACATCAACTGATGCCCAACGCCACGCTAATCCTTACTGATCGGCGAGCGCCAAGCCGATAACAAGCACGTTCCTTTGCCCTACTTAGTGTCACGAATATTCCGCCACCGTCCATGCCACCGTCTGGATCTCGAACGCTAGGACCCCTCCCGGCCGAGGGCACCGCAATCACATCAACTGATGCCAAAAAACCCCGCCACCTAATCCTTACTGACATCGGCGAGCGCCGACGCGATAACAGCAGCGTGTTCCTTGCCCCTCACTTAGTGTCGAATATCCGCCACCCGTCATGCCACCGTCTGGACTCGAACGCTAGGACCTCCGGTCAGAGGCACCGCAAGTCACATCAACTGATGCCAACGCCACCTAATCCTTACTGATTCTGCGAGCGCCGAGCGATAACAACACGTTTCTTTGCCCTACTTAGTGTCGAATATCCGCCACCGTCATGCCACCGTCTGGTCTCGAACGCTAGGACCCTCCCGGTCAGAGGCACGCAATCACATCAACTGATGCCAACGCCACCTAATCCTTACTGATCGGCGAGCGCCGAGCGATACAACACGTTGCTTTGCCCTACTTAGTGTCGAATATCGCCACCGTCATGCCACCTGTCCTGGTCTCGAACGCTAGGACCTCCCGGTCAGAGGCACCGCAGTCAACATCAACTGATGCCAACGCCACCTAATCCTTACTGATCGGCGAGCGCCAAGCGATAACAACACGTTCCTTTGCCCTAATTAGTGTCGAATATCCGCCACCGTCATGCCACCGTCTGGTCTCGAACGCTAGGACCTCCCGGTCAGAGGCACCGCAATCACATCAACTGATGCCAACGCCACCTAATCCTTACTGATCGGCGAGCGCCGAGCGATAACAGCACGTTCCTTTGCCCTACTTAGTGTCGAATATCCGCCACCGTCATGCCACCGTCTGGACTCGAACGCTAGGACCATCCCAGGTCAGAGGCACCGCAATCACATCAACTGATGCCAACGCACCTAATCCTTACTGATCGGCGAGCGCCGAGCGATAACAGCACGTTGCTTTGCCCTACTTAGTGTCGAATATCCGCCACCGTCATGCCACCAGTCTGGTCTCGACGCTAGGACCTCCCGGTCAGAGGCACCGCAATCACATCAACTGATGCCAACGCCACCTAATCCTTACTGATCGGCGAGCGCCGAAGCGATAACAACACGTTGCCTTTGCCCTACTTAGTGTCGAATATCCGCCACCGTCATGCCACCGTCTGGTCTCGAACGCTAGGACCTCCCGGTCAGAGGCACCGCAATCACATCAACTGATGCCAACGCCACCTAATCCTTACTGATCGGCGAGCGCCGAGCGATAACAACACGTTGCTTTGCCCTACTTAGTGTCGAATATCCGCCACCGTCATGCCACCGTCTGGTCTCGAACGCTAGGACCCTCCCGGTCAGAGGCACCGCAATCACATCAACTGATGCCAACGCCACCTAATCCTTACTGATCGGCGAGCGCCAGCGATAACACACGTTCCTTTGCCCTACTTAGTGTCGAATATCCGCCACCGTCATGCCACCGGTCTGGTCTCGAACGCTAGGACCTCCCGGTCAGAGACACCGCAATCACATCAACTGATGCCAACGCCACCTAATCCTTACTGATCGGCGAGCGCCGAGCGATAACAAGCACGTTCCTTTGCCCTACTTAGTGTCGAATATCCGCCACCGTCATGCCACCGTCTGGTACTCGAACGCTAGGACCTCCCGGTCAGAGGCACCGCAATCACATCAACTGATGCCAACGCCACCTAATCCTTACTGATCGGCGAGCGCCGAGCGATAACAGCACGTTCCTTTGCCCTACTTAGTGTCGAATATCCGCCACCGTCATGCCACCGTCTGGACTCGAACGCTAGGACCTCCCGGTCAGAGGCACCGCAATCACATCAACTGATGCCAACGCCACCTAATCCTTACTGATCGGCGAGCGCCGAGCGATAACAGCACGTTCCTTTGCCCTACTTAGTGTCGAATATCCGCCACCGTCATGCCACCGTCTGGACTCGAACGCTAGGACCTCCCGGTCAGAGGCACCGCAATCACATCAACTGATGCCAACGCCACCTAATCCTTACTGATCGGCGAGCGCCGAAGCGATAACAACACGTTGCTTTGCCCTACTTAGTGTCGAATATCCGCCACCGTCATGCCACCGTCTGGTCTTCGAACGCTAGGACCTCCCGGTCAGAGGCACCGCAATCACATCAACTGATGCCAACGCCACCTAATCCTTACTGATCGGCGAGCGCCGAGCGATAACAGCACGTTCCTTTGCCCTACTTAGTGTCGAATATCCGCCACCGTCATGCCACCGTCTGGTCTCGAACGCTAGGACCTCCCGGTCAGAGGCACCGCAATCACATCAACTGATGCCAACGCCACCTAATCCTTACTGATCGGCGAGCGCCGAGCGATAACAGCACGTTCCTTTGCCCTACTTAGTGTCGAATATCCGCCACCGTCATGCCACCGTCTGGACTCGAACGCTAGGACCTCCCGGTCAGAGGCACCGCAAGTCACATCAACTGATGCCAACGCCACCTAATCCTTACTGATCGGCGAGCGCCGAGCGATAACAGCACGTTCCTTTGCCCTACTTAGTGTCGAATATCCGCCACCGTCATGCCACCGTCTGGACTCGAACGCTAGGACCTCCCGGTCAGAGGCACCGCAATCACATCAACTGATGCCAACGCCACCTAATCCTTACTGATCGGCGAGCGCCGAGCGATAACAACACGTTCCTTTGCCCTACTTAGTGTCGAATATCCGCCACCGTCATGCCACCGTCTGGTCTCGAACGCTAGGACCTCCCGGTCAGAGGCACCGCAATCACATCAACTGATTGCCAACGCCACCTAATCCTTACTGATCGGCGAGCGCCAAGCGATAACAGCACGTGCTTTGCCCTACTTAGTGTCGAATATCCGCCACCGTCATGCCACCGTCTGGTCTCGAACGCTAGGACCTCCCGGTCAGAGGCACCGCAATCACATCAACTGATGCCAACGCCACCTAATCCTTACTGATCCGGCGAGCGCCGAGCGATAACAACACGTTCCTTTGCCCTACTTAGTGTCGAATATCCGCCACCGTCATGACACCGTCTGGTCTCGAACGCTAGGACCTCCCGGTCAGAGCACCGCAATCACATCAACTGATGCCAACGCCACCTAATCCTTACTGATCGGCGAGCGCCGAGCGATAACAGCACGTTGCTTTGCCCTACTTAGTGTCGAATATCCGCCACCGTCATGCACCGTCTGGTCTCGAACGCTAGGACCATCCCGGTCAGAGGCACCGGCAATCACATCAACTGATGCCAACGCCACCTAATCCTTACTGATCGGCGAGCGCCGAGCGATAACAACACGTTCCTTTGCCCTACTTAGTGTCGAATATCCGCCACCGTCATGCCACCGTCTGGTCTCGAACGCTAGGACCTCCCGGTCAGAGGCACCGCAAGTCACATCAACTGATGCCAACGCCACCTAATCCTTACTGATCGGCGAGCGCCGAGCGATAACAACACGTTCCTTTGCCCTACTTAGTGTCGAATATCCGCCACCGTCATGCCACCGTCTGGTCTCGAACGCTAGGACCTCCCGGTCAGAGGCACCGCAATCACATCAACTGATGCCAACGCCACCTAATCCTTACTGATCGGCGAGCGCCAAGCGATAACAGCACGTTGCTTTGCCCTACTTAGTGTCGAATATCCGCCACCGTCATGCCACCGTCTGGTCTCGAACGCTAGGACCTCCCGGTCAGAGGCACCGCAATCACATCAACTGATGCCAACGCCACCTAATCCTTACTGATCGGCGAGCGCCGAGCGATAACAGCACGTTCCTTTGCCCTACTTAGTGTCGAATATCCGCCACCGTCATGCCACCGTCTGGTCTCGAACGCTAGGACCTCCCGGTCAGAGGCACCGCAGTCACACCAACTGATGCCAACGCCACCTAATCCTTACTGATCGGCGAGCGCCGAGCGATAACAGCACGTTCCTTTGCCCTACTTAGTGTCGAATATCCGCCACCATTATGCCACCGTCTGGACTCGAACGCTAGGACCCTCCCGGTCAGAGGCACCGCAATCACATCAACTGATGCCAACGCCACCTAATCCTTACTGATCGGCGAGCGCCGAGCGATAACAACACGTTCCTTTGCCCTACTTAGTGTCGAATATCCGCCACCGTCATGCCACCGTCTGGTCTCGAACGCTAGGACCTCCCGGTCAGAGGCACCGCAGTCACACCAACTGATGCCAAACGCCACCTAATCCTTACTGATCGGCGAGCGCCGAGCGATAACAGCACGTTTCCTTGCCCAACTTAGTGTCGAATATCCGCCACCGTCATGCCACCGTCTGGTCTCGAACGCTAGGACCTCCCGGTCAGAGGCACCGCAATCACATCAACTGATGCCAACGCCACCTAATCCTTACTGATCGGCGAGCGCCGAGCGATAACAGCACGTTCCTTTGCCCTACTTAGTGTCGAATATCCGCCACCGTCATGCCACCGTCTGGTCTCGAACGCTAGGACCTCCCGGTCAGAGGCACCGCAGTCACATCAACTGATGCCAACGCCACCTAATCCTTACTGATCGGCGAGCGCCGAGCGATAACAGCACGTTCCTTTGCCCTACTTAGTGTCGAATATCCGCCACCAGTCATGCCACCGTCTGGACTCGAACGCTAGGACCTCCCGGTCAGAGGCACCGCAATCACATCAACTGATGCCAACGCCACCTAATCCTTACTGATCGGCGAGCGCCGAGCGATAACAGCACGTTCCTTTGCCCTACTTAGTGTCGAATATCCGCCACCGTCATGCCACCGTCTGGACTCGAACGCTAGGACCTCCCGGTCAGAGGCACCGCAGTCACATCAACTGATGCCAACGCCACCTAATCCTTACTGATCGGCGAGCGCCGAAGCGATAACAACACGTTTCCTTTGCCCTACTTAGTGTCGAATATCCGCCACCGTCATGCCACCGTCTGGTCTCGAACGCTAGGACCTCCCGGTCAGAGGCACCGCAGTCAGCATCAACTGATGCCAACGCCACCTAATCCTTACTGATCGGCGAGCGCCAAGCGATAACAACACGTTCCTTTGCCCTACTTAGTGTCGAATATTCCGCCACCGTCATGCCACCGTCTGGTCTCGAACGCTAGGACCTCCCGGTCAGAGGCACCGCAGTCACATCAACTGATGCCAACGCCACCTAATCCTTACTGATCGGCGAGCGCCAAGCGATAACAACACGTTCCTTTGCCCTACTTAGTGTCGAATATCCGCCACCGTCATGCCACCGTCTGGTCTCGAACGCTAGGACCTCCCGGTCAGAGGCAACCGCAGTCAGCATCAACTGATGCCAACGCCACCTAATCCTTACTGATCGGCGAGCGCCAAGCGATAACAACACGTTCCTTTGCCCTACTTAGTGTCGAATATCCGCCACCGTCATGCCACCGTCTGGACTCGAACGCTAGGACCTCCCGGTCAGAGGCACCACAAGTCACTTCAACTGATGCCAACGCCACCTAATCCTTACTGATCGGCGAGCGCCAAGCGATAACAACACGTTCCTTTGCCCTACTTAGTGTCGAATATCCGCCACCGTCATGCCACCGTCTGGTCTCGAACGCTAGGACCTCCCGGTCAGAGGCACCGCAGTCACACCAACTGATGCCAACGCCACCTAATCCTTACTGATCGGCGAGCGCCGAGCGATAACAGCACGTTCCTTTGCCCTACTTAGTGTCGAATATCCGCCACCGTCATGCCACCGTCTGGACTCGAACGCTAGGACCTCCCGGTCAGAGGCACCGCAATCACATCAACTGATGCCAACGCCACCTAATCCTTACTGATCGGCGAGCGCCGAGCGATAACAGCACGTTCCTTTGCCCTACTTAGTGTCGAATATCCGCCACCGTCATGCCACCGTCTGGTCTCGAACGCTAGGACCTCCCGGTCAGAGGCACCGCAGTCCACCAACTGATGCCAACGCCACCTAATCCTTACTGATCGGCGAGCGCCGAGCGATAACAGCACGTTCCTTTGCCCTACTTAGTGTCGAATATCCGCCACCGTCATGCCACCGTCTGGACTCGAACGCTAGGACCTCCCGGTCAGAGGCACCGCAATCACATCAACTGATGCCAACGGCCACCTAATCCTTACTGATCGGCGAGCGCCGAGCGATAACAGCACGTTCCTTTGCCCTACTTAGTGTCGAATATCCGCCACCGTCATGCCACCGTCTGGTCTCGAACGCTAGGACCTCCCGGTCAGAGGCACCGCAGTCACATCAACTGATGCCAACGCCACCTAATCCTTACTGATCGGCGAGCGCCGAGCGATAACAGCACGTTCCTTTGCCCTACTTAGTGTGGAATATCCGCCACCGTCATGCCACCGTCTGGACTCGAACGCTAGGACCTCCCGGTCAGAGGCACCGCAATCACATCAACTGATGCCAACGCCACCTAATCCTTACTGATCGGCGAGCGCCGAGCGATAACAGCACGTTCCTTTGCCCTACTTAGTGTCGAATATCCGCCACCGTCATGCCACCGTCTGGACTCGAACGCTAGGACCTCCCGGTCAGAGGCACCGCAGTCACATCAACTGATGCCAACGCCACCTAATCCTTACTGATCGGCGAGCGCCAAGCGATAAACAACACGTTCCTTTGCCCTACTTAGTGTCGAATATCCGCCACCGTCATGCCACCGTCTGGTCTCGAACGCTAGGACCTCCCGGTCAGAGGCACCGCAGTCGCATCAACTGATGCCAACGCCACCTAATCCTTACTGATCGGCGAGCGCCGAGCGATAACAGCACGTTCCTTTGCCCTACTTAGTGTCGAATATCCGCCACCGTCATGCCACCGTCTGGTCTCGAACGCTAGGACCTCCCGGTCAGAGGCACCGCAATCACATCAACTGATGCCAACGCCACCTAATCCTTACTGATCGGCGAGCGCCGAGCGATAACAACACGTTGCTTTGCCCTACTTAGTGTCGAATATCCGCCACCGTCATGCCACCGTCTGGTCTCGAACGCTAGGACCTCCCGGTCAGAGGCACCGCAGTCACACCAACTGATGCCCAGCGCCACCACAAGACGGTTTCACTGATCGGAGAGCGCCGAGCGATAGCAGCCCGTCGCTCGCCCCAAAAGCGACGCGTGTCCGCCGCGCGGCGTTGGCGAGGCGGCGCTGGCGGCAAGAAGTGCAATGTGTGTGGGAGGGGGTGGGGGAAGGAGAGGGGAGGGGGCGTGGCGCAACAGAGGCTGCCGCCAAAGGGAGCGGCGCCATCAAAGGAGCCAATAAAAACCGGATTGCCGCTCCTGCTGCCGCCGCCGCCGCCGCTGCGCCGCCGCCGGCTCCGCGCCGCCCGACGGGGCCGCCGACGCGGTGATTGTGGGGTAAGGTTGTGGGTTCAAGTTGGCCGTTGGGCATGTTGCTGGTGAAGGTGGAGGTGATTGTGGGGCGAGGTTGTGGGTTCAAGTGGGGCGGGGGGCATGTTGGTGGTGAAGGAGGAGGTGATTGTGGGGTGAAGTTGTGGGTTCAAGTTGGCCGTTGGGCATGGTGGTGGTGGCGGTGGAGGTGATTGTGGGGCGAGGTTGTGGGTTCAAGTGGGGCGGGGGGCATGTTCGTGGTGAAGGTGGAGGTGATTGTGGGGTGAAGTTGTGGGTTCAAGTTGGGCGTTAGGTATGTTGGTGGTGGCGGCGGTGGAGGTGATTGTGGGGTACGGTTGTGTGTTCAAGTCGGGCGCTGGGCATGTTGCTCGTGACGGTGGAGGTGATTGTGGGTGTGAGGTTGTGGGTTCAAGTTGGCCGTTAGGCATGTTGGTGGTGGTGGCGGTGGAGGTGATTGTGGGGCGAGGTTGTGGGTTCAAGTGGGGCGGGTGGCATGTTCGTGGTGAAGGTGGAGGTGATTGTGGGGTGAAGTTGTGGGTTCAAGTTGGGCGTTAGGTATGTTGGTGGTGGTGGCGGTGGAGGTGATTGTGGGGTAAGGTTGTGTGTTCAAGTCGGGCGCTGGGCATGTTGCTCGTGACGGTGGAGGTGATTGTGGGTGTGAGGTTGTGGGTTCAAGTTGGCCGTTAGGCATGTTGGTGGTGGTGGCGGTGGAGGTGATTGTGGGGCGAGGTTGTGGGTTCAAGTGGGGCGGGTGGCATGTTCGTGGTGAAGGTGGAGGTGATTGTGGGGTGAAGTTGTGGGTTCAAGTTGGGCGTTAGGTATGTTGGTGGTGGTGGCGGTGGAGGTGATTGTGGGGTAAGGTTGTGTGTTCAAGTCGGGCGCTGGGCATGTTGCTCGTGACGGTGGAGGTGATTGTGGGTGTGAGGTTGTGGGTTCAAGTTGGCCGTTAGGCATGTTGGTGGTGGTGGCGGTGGAGGTGATTGTGGGGCGAGGTTGTGGGTTCAAGTGGGGCGGGTGGCATGTTCGTGGTGAAGGTGGAGGTGATTGTGGGGTGAAGTTGTGGGTTCAAGTTGGGCGTTAGGTATGTTGGTGGTGGTGGCGGTGGAGGTGATTGTGGGGTAAGGTTGTGTGTTCAAGTCGGGCGCTGGGCATGTTGCTCGTGACGGTGGAGGTGATTGTGGGTGTGAGGTTGTGGGTTCAAGTTGGCCGTTAGGCATGTTGGTGGTGGTGGCGGTGGAGGTGATTGTGGGGCGAGGTTGTGGGTTCAAGTGGGGCGGGTGGCATGTTCGTGGTGAAGGTGGAGGTGATTGTGGGGTGAAGTTGTGGGTTCAAGTTGGGCGTTAGGTATGTTGGTGGTGGTGGCGGTGGAGGTGATTGTGGGGTAAGGTTGTGTGTTCAAGTCGGGCGCTGGGCATGTTGCTCGTGACGGTGGAGGTGATTGTGGGTGTGAGGTTGTGGGTTCAAGTTGGGCGTTGGGGATGTTGGTGGTGGTGGCGGTGGAGGTGATGTGGAGTGAGATTGCGGATAGCAGTTGGCGGTAAAGTTGGGGATAGTGGTGATGGTGGTGGTGTCGGTGAAAGTGATGGTATCGGTGATATAGAAGGTAAAAGTGGATTGATTCATTGATTGTTCGTGATTCCGGGCGCAACAACTACAGAGGTCATTACTCCCGTGAGTGTAGTGCGTGCTTTTCTCTCGGGAGGTGGCGGTGATCTTTTCCCCGCTGGATGGCGAGATCTGGTGCCGACCTACCGTCGACTAGCGGGGGTTACCCCTCAGCGAGGTATCTCCCACCAGTGAGGCACCGCCCCAGCCGGGACAAGCTCTAAGCTCCCGACCGGTCTCCCAGCACGTGTGGTAGTGTAGTGCATGTTAGTGTCTGTGTGTCTGTGAGGGGTTAGGGTAGGACAAGGAGGAGGAAGGAAAGATCGCGCGCGGTCCGTGGCCCGTTTGTTAGGGTACTGCTCCGGTTTTCGCCTGGTGTTGATCGGAGAAACCACGGAAAACTCTCGATCAGGTGAAAGTGGAGAAGGGGATGGATATAGATGTGGTATTATTGGGGATGATACGGAGGGTTGTAACTTTCCAGGCGACGGGAGAGAAAGGAGAAAAGGGGTGAGAAGTTAGGAGGGGCCAAACTGATGCTTCCTGTGGTAGATTCGTTGAGATACATAAAAGCGACCTTTTAGCAATTCCTTGACAACAATTATCGTTAGCCGAATATTCCAAGTTCTGCGTATGTATTAAAATAATACACTTATCCTACATTGTATAATCATGAAAACGGGGAATACATGAGTGAATAGGAGACGTTCCAACGTTCCATAGGATACGACTTTCTGAAATTACGTAAAATAGCATTCATAATGAAGATACATTATATAATGTCAAGTACAGCAACAGAATTGTTGTACACCTCATAACATATCGATGGTGAATGATCAAAAGAACTGAAGCCACTTTTTCGCCATGTTTTAGTCACACAAAATTGATAACATATTAAGACAAAACTACCATTGTTAGAAAAATCGTGATTATCCTTAACCTTATACGTGATTATTCTTAACTCAGTCCCTCAAGCCCCTATGGCCACGTTGGAATTTCATGCGGCATTTCACGTCTTTCTCCGCTAGATGTCGCATGATCGCAAACACTGCCTAATACAGTAGCGATCATGAGATATCTAGCGGCACGACTGAGAAAGACGGGAAATACCGTGACATATTCCATCGTGAAGACGGACCTTGTGGGGAAAAATGAGAAAAACCGCATTCTAAAGTGCAGCCGTGTCGAACAGCCCCGCCAGCGTGTTAGTTCTTTCGCTGCCAAAGCGACGGCCCGCGAGACCGGAAGCCGAGGCAGCGGGCGCAGGGCGAGAGCGGGGACGTGCCCCAAGGTCGCGCGTCTGGCCCCTGACCCCGGCGGCGGGGCGCGGGCGGCGCCGAACCGCTTGACCGACTGAGAACCGGTTTGGCAGAAAGCGCCGCGCCGGCACGTCTGACCGCACGCGCACGCTCACTCCCTCGCCCTCTCGCTCACCCTCTTCCTGTCCGCCGCTCGCCCGCAATCTATCCACTCGCCCATGGACCGCGCGCGATCTTTCCTTCCTCTTCCTTGTCCTATCCTCACCCCTTACTTGCACTACACTACCACACACGCCGGGAGACCGGCCGGGAGCTTACAGCTTGTCCCGGCTGGGGCGGGGCCCCGCTGGTGGGAGATACCTGGTTGGCGGAAACCCGCTAGTCGACGGGAGGTCCGGAATTCGCCATCCAGCAGGGAAAATATCACCGCCACCTCTCGAGAAAAAACACGCACTACACTTACGGGACTAATGACCTCTGTAGTTACCGCGCTCGGAATCACGAACAATCAATCCCGCCCTCTCGTCCGACCTCTCGCCCTCTGTCTTCCCACCCGCTCTCCCCGCCCCGCCCCGCTCGCTGGCTCTCTTCCCGGTGCGAAATGCGCTTACCTGCCCGCCGCTCATCATCCGCTCTCTCGCTTGTTCGACCATCCGCTCACTCGCTCACCCACGCGCTGTTTCGGTCGGCCATGGGCACATCCACCAGCTCACCCGCACTCACCCGCCCACTCGCCCAACCGCCAGCGGGCGAGGAGGAGACGGGGAGAGTGGGTGGGAACCCACTCGCCCGAAACTTCATTATCTGTGCACGTCTTCTAATTTCAGTAGCAAATATAGTTATTCAACATATCGTTCTCCATATTGTCGCGGCAAAACGTATTATTCTTTTATGAAGTACATGATGAGGGTTAAGGGCACGAATTTATAGATAATTTACCTTTAAAAATAGATTTTAATATGCAGAAGCGCATATTTTGTCAACAAAAGTTGAAAAAAAAACGCTCTTTTTTTCTGTATTCAAACTTCGACTAGAATATGGCTTAGGGTAAAGATCACAGAATTCACTTCTCCCCATAGCTCGTCACACAGTTTTTAACTGGTTTTTGACGTAAATAAAATAAAATAAAATAAAACAAAATAAAATAAAACAAAATAAAATAAAACAAAATAAATAAATAAATAAAACCCACTCGCCCCGTCACCTCCTCGCCCGCTGGCCGTCTCACCCGCCCGCATTGTTCGCGGCGGATCTTTTTAACCAGCGGGTTCCCGTAACTCATACCGCACGGTGGATAAGCACGGACGGAGAAAGTCGTTTCGAATTAAAGTATTATGGCCGCGGTCGTCGTTTCATAACACACACACACACACACACACACACACACACACACACACGTGGCTGCGAAAGGAACTCCTTTGAGGCGCCGCTCGTGCGTTAATAAAATTACGCAACAGAATGTACGAGAAGATACTCGCGCGGACGTATTTTGTTTCAAAATTACTGACGCTGTACAGCACTACTAACTTGAATGTGAAAAGAAAAGAAAAAAAACAACATAGAATGGCGTTATTCAACCAAATGGGGTTCGGGTTGGTGGATTCCGTATGTATACAGGACAGTAAAGAATGGTATAAAAATGACTGAAAAAAAATTAAATAATTGCGATAATCTTGTAATTGCAGTTCGCGAAATGGAGGTTCTACTTTCCAATGAGAGTGATTTGCAAGAGCACGGATGTGAAAGAGATTCCTTTGACGAGCGACTTATGCGGTAAACGTAATAATGCTGTCGAGTATAGACACTGTTGTGAACATTTACTGTTGCTGGCACTTATGTTTTACATTCAGATTTCTTACGTTGCCTTAAAATTACTATTACAGTAGAATAACAATAAATAAGAAGAGAGCGGAACACTTTTATTTTCACCGGATCTTGATTCAACAAACTGTTCAAATAATATCCTATGAAAACTCATCGCCTTTTTAAGCAAATTATAAACGATTCAAAAAATACCACTCAAAGAATGTGTGTAACAAATGAAACATGTTCGTAATTATAGCAAGTTCTTTACCTACCCTACTAATTGCAATGTTATTTAGTCGATGAAGATTATTTGTTAAAAGCTTGTGATAATTCTGCAAAGAATGTCGTGTCATATATAACGTACAGAATAATCACAATATTGTAAGGTACAGGTGTATAGTACAGGTATTGACCAAAAATAAAAGGAGTTTTATTGTCAAGGAATTTAAGCACAAAATATGTGAATTCACTTTGATAAGCTTTCAAAATAAGAAGAAAAAAACCTGCTGGAAAACTTTTCAAATTGGTGTTGCAATCATAAACAATGTATTAATAAGGTACAATTTAACTGCATTGTAATGTAGAAACGGGTACTACCATTCAACCATGTTATTTTAGCGCATTTTTCAGACGACAATAAACGTCCGGCACAACAATTTATTGTAAATACTGCGAGCTATTTTTTAATAAATTTTGGATGTGCTTTATTCCCACGGTCAATTTACACGAAAAGTCGCGCAGTGTTTAACAAGTTCAAGCTGTGAAGCCGAAAGAGCGAAAGAAACGTCAGCTAACATTTAAACTAAGAAAACTTCAAGAGTCGACATGCAGTAAAACATGATATCTATTTAGACTTAACGCTTTACAGCAGTGACTTGTAAACAATTATTATTTTACGAGAGCGAAAGTCTGAGATAGCGGTTCTTTGATGTCAGTTTGCTTACAGCCATGCCATAAATACGAATAGTAATTAGTTCTGTAGATTACACAAGTATACTCATACGTTCGAACGTTCTCACTCGTAAATTCAAGACATCTAATAGTATATAAAGTACTGCATTTCTTTAAGCAATATTAATATTTCTCAATGCAAGACCATGTCCACTGAGATAACATATTGGTATATCCAAAGGTAATACGAAAATGATGCAAAAACTAAAATTAACGACAAATACTTTTCATTGTACATAGTTCTGATAATGGCGGTAGTCAAAGAATCGGTCAAAACGAGACACAATTGATCGCTTAATTATGTTGTCAGTGTTGAGAATCATCACCAGTACTAAAAATATCTGATAGGGGGATATTACATTGTTTGTTAGCTCCATTGAAACAAGAAAGGAAGAATTTTAAAAGTTGTCTTTCGGAATCTGTATAAAGAATTGAAAGAATTATCAAATCGACAACAAATATTTCAAAACGTTATCATTCAGAGGCGTTTTTGATCAGCATTTAGACACTTTGGGAATCAGAATGTCGTTCAGAAATGATCATGTGCAATATTAAAGACGAACTCGCAGAGACGTTTCTTTTCCTAATGAAACATACTTTTACGTTACAAAAACGTCACAATTTTTAAGAATTTCAGTTATCACAAAATCATATTGAATCATATTGAATCGTATCTTTTCTGCGAATTAATTAATGAACATGTTCAATATAGTGATTTAGCTTTTTTTTAACGGAAACCTGAAAATGAATGCCAAAATATCTTGAAAACTTTCAGTTTTAATTGGGGAAAAAAAACAATTAAATCAGTAGTTCCACATGGCACGGAGTATACTTTATTGTATTTGTGACGCTCAAGTAAAGATCTAATAATACCACTCCATCTAGTATATTGTTCTTATTTCAACTGTTTCTTGAAAACTTTTTTCACAGAACCCCACACCTTTTCGTATGGATTGAGCATCGGAAATCTCATAATATAACCTTCATATTGATCAAAACTGTTTTGTAAAATGTATACATGTAATTTTTAAAAACATCTTGAGGGCAGAGGTTAGGGATGTGGGGAAGGAGTGATGGAAGAAGTTTGGGATTGGGAAGGAGTGAGGGAAGAAGTTAGTGATGTCGGGAAGGAGTGAGAGAAGTTAGTAATGTTAGTAATGAAGAGCGAAGAAGGACAGGAGTGAGTCATGGAGGGATGTAAGAAGTAAGTTTTCCGAGAGGGAGAAGGAGGAGATTGAGCGGGAGGGAGCGGAAGGAGGGAGGAAGAAAGAATGGGAGTGAGACGGAGAGTGAGAGGGGAAGGAGTGAGAGTGGTAAAGAAGAAGAGAAAAATAGAGAAAGCGAGGGAAGAAAACAAGGGGCAGGGAAAAGGAAGGTGTCAGAGGTGGGAGGAGGTAGAGCGGGAGGGAGAGGAAGGAGGGAAGAAGAGGGAATGGAGGAGTGAGACGGAGAGGAGAAGGAGAGAGCGCGGGAAGGAGAGAGAGGGGGAAAGAGAGAGGAAGGAGAGAATGACAGAGAAAGGGTGGAAGAGAAGCAAGGTGTCGAAGGAGTGGGAGTGGGAGGAGTAGAGCGGGAGAGAGAGGAAGGAGGGAGGAAGAGGGAATGGGGAGAGACGAACAGGGAGAGGGGAAAGAGAGTGTGGGAAGGAAAGAGTGACAGAGAAAGGGAGGGAAGAAAGCAAGGGACAGGGGAAAGCAAGGTGTCGGAGGAGTGAGAGGAGGTAGAGCGGGAGGGAGAGGAAAGAAGGAGGAAGAGGGAATGGGGAGCGAGACGGAGAGAAAGAGGGGAAGTGTGAGCGTGGGAAGCAAGGAGTGACAGACAGAGAAAGGCTGGGAGGGAAGCAAGGAGTCGGAGGAGTGGCAGTGGGCGAGGGCGGGGCAACCGGTCGGAGCGGCCGCCCACGGGCCGCAGGCGGAAGAGCGCTCCGCGACCGTTAGCCCTCGGCGCCCGGGCGACGGGGCGGGGAGGGACTCGCCCGACGGGTGCGCGGATGGGTCGCGCACACGAGGAGAGCGATCGGCATGCTCGCGGCGCCGCGCCCACCACCCGCCTCCGCAACCCAAGGCCGCAAAAGTTGAGTTTTTAAGGCCATCGTTTAGGAGTTATTTAGCGATGTACATGCAATATGCTGCCCCAAGTGTTGTAGGTTGCATTTGACAAGACTATTTAGTTTTGTTCTACAGCGCCATGTAGTAGAGTTACAACAGAGTTTAACAGCACGTACACCTTCTCGGTGAAAAAAACATGCAGAAATGCCAACTTTCATGGAGATTGGTTTCACGGTGTCCGAGTTTAAGTCTTATGATATATATATATATTTATATATATATATATATATATATATATATATATATATATATATAAAGAGAGAGAGAGAATTCACAGAGATGTCTACTGCAATCGGATGTCGTGTGACCAGTCAGGTCGGCAAAATCAGTCGGCCGTTCCCGCGCGGACTTTTCTTCGGCCGAAAAACGGATCCACTCTGACCGTACCCTTAGACTCAACAATTCACAGATAGATGTCTATTGCAGTCGGGTTCAGTGTGACCAGTCAGGTCGGCAGAATCAGTCGGCCGTTCGCACGCGAAGCTTTCTTCGGCCGAAAACGGATCGTCCCCCTCTGCCCGTCCGCTAAGGCGTGCGGGGCGCGGAGGCGAGCGCGGAGGCGAGCGCGGAAGGCCCCGGGCGCGCAGACCATTGCGGTTGCGGCAAGCGGCGTGGCGTGGAGCGAGGGGGGGCGGGGCGCGCGTTCGTTTTGTTTGGCTAAGTGATTGCCGGTGCAGGCGTCCTGCCGCTCCCGCCGACCGCCTCCTCCTCCTCGACGCCTATACTTCGGTTTTTCTTTCTTGGCGCACGGGGGGGGGGGGGTGTCAATAAAATGGAATATCTCACGGTATTTCGCGTCGTTCTCGGTTGCGCCGCGAGGAGTCGAATGATCGCGACTGTATCGAGCAGTGCTGGCGATCATGCGACTCCCGGCGGAACAACGGAGAACGACGCGAAATACCGTGAGATATTCCATTTTAATGACAACCCCCCCCCGTGCGCCAAGAAAGAAAAACCGAAGTATAAATGCCTGCCATTCAGCCTAGCCTCAGCCACCGCTGGCGGCCCACTCGCGGATGCCTCTGGGAGGCTGTGGGAGAACGGTGGGAGTGAACAAGGAAAGCAAAGAGAGAGGGGCGAAGGAGGATGATTGATTGATTGATTGATTACTGATGATTCCGAGCGCGTCAACTTCTAAGGTCATGAGGCCCGTAAGTATAGTGTTTTATCGCGATTGATGTTTCCTGGAGCGTCAACTACTTAGGTCATTTCCCCGTAAGTGTAGTGTGTGTTTTTTTCTCGGGAGGTGGTGATGATTTTTCCCCGCGGATGGCGACAAGCTAGTGTCGAAAATCCTGCCGCTGTCGGGAGTGGAAGCTAGGACCTCCCGGTCAGAGGGACTGCAGTGACATCAGGTTGATGTAAGCCATCTCTCCCAGTGTTTTATCGCGAGAGGTGGCTGTGGTGATCTTACCCCGCTACATGAGAGATCCGACACATACCTACTGTCGGCTATCGACGTTTTTCCCCCACTAGGTATCTCCCACCTGCGGGGCACTGACCCACCTGGGACAAGGACACGATCTAAGCCCCAGACTGGACTCCCGACATGTGTGGTAGTGTACTGCATGTGGGTGTAAGTGTGTGTCAGAGGTAGGATAGGGCAAGAAATGTGAAGGAAAGATCACGTGTGGTCCGTGGCGCGTTCGTCAGGGTACTGCTCCGGCATTCGTCTGGTATTGATCGGAGAAACCACGGAAAACTACTGATCAGTGCAGCCAGGCGTCATAATTGTCCTCTAGTGACAGAACTCGACCTACCTATCTGGCTAGTGTCGAAAATCTTGTCACTGTCAGGACTCGAACAAGACACCTCTCCCGGTACGAGGGAAGAGGAATAAGCGAGAAATAAAATGAAAAGAGTGAGAGGGAAAAGCTAAGATGGGTCTGAGAAGGAGCCGAGGCAGGTGGGAGGGAATGGGAAAGAGGGGAGGAGTGAGAAAAGGAAAGAAGGGAATGGGAGGAAACAATCGAAAGAATGGGTGGAAGGAGGAAGGGAAGGAGAAAGGGATGGATGGGAAATCCGTGGGAGAGGAGATGAAGAGGAGCTGGTGAAAGGGAAGTCGGGTTGAACGGGAAGAGGCTGGGGTTGCAGGAGAGGAAGGAAAAAAGCGGGAGGAGGAAGAGGGAAAGGAGAAGTTCAGAAACAAGAGGAAGAAGTGGAGGAGATAGGGAAATAGGAGGGGCATGGGGAAGAGGGGAGAAAAAGGAGGCAGAGGGGGAGAATGGACGAGAATGGCTCCACTTTCGAGCGTGAAAGACTCCAAACACGCCATATATAGAACTACGCTGGACTTGCCAGTGGAAGCGCTCACAGATGATGAGGTACTAGACCCGATATGAAATAATATTGTTCTATGTATTGATTGTATATATTTTAGTGTTCTTTATTGTATTTTATTATATCAAATGTATAATAAGTATGAAGAATTTGCCATCGGGCTCAATGCTCACAGCAAATTAAATAAATGATCTATTTAAATTGATACACAAATTCTTGCAAGCTTAATTTTTCTAACTTTAGGATTTAGGTAAAACAAATAACTACAGTAACTAAGTACATGACACTTTTTTCTAACTCGTAAGTTTTAAGTACATAAGTAAAATAACTAAGTACATGACACTTTTTTCTAACTCGTAAGTTTTAAGTAAAAACAGTGATATTATTAATTATTACCAGGTACACATTTTTATTTAGTTATTAGGTACCAGGTACAAATTAACTCCTCTTAATAATCTGCGATATCCGAGTCCAAGTCGCTAAACGCCCCTCCTCGATTCTTGCCCTCGATCTGCAGGTGGAAGAGGATTTGAGCGTGGAGTTCGAGAGCCTCAGCAACGTGGGACGAAAGAAAATAAGAAAAGACACGACGATTCGGAATGTGGATTTGGTCGCCGGCGTTAAGTAGACCAAAATCCGCATTCCACCCAATCGAATTTGGCGTTCCCCAAGATTTGTTCCGATTCTTGCCCCGATCCTTTATTGTTGAGCAACTGCAACAAAGTGAATCCACAACGGCAACCGACGCCGATGAAACGGTGACTAACTGCCAAATGATTACTGTACCAGTGTAACGCAACCCATACAATTTTCGGGTACAAGCTACAATCTCGCGGGCAAAGTTATCACGAGCGAAACTCAGCGACGCCCAATTTTCCTCAGGGTCCGTGCTCGTGGTTCAAAGCCTCAGTTCTGCTCAGGGAAGGTACGAAGCGCCCTCCCCGAACCCAAAGGCATATCCTAGGCAATCATCCCTCACTCCTCCCCATTCGCTGAGATGAGGTCACGAGGCGAGGTGAACATGGACGGGCAAAACTCGTGTGTGTGCATGTGTATGAGAGAGAAAGAGAGAGAGAGAAAGTAAAAGAAAGAGAGAAATGGGAAAAGGGAGAAAGGGAAAAAGATAAAAAGAGAGAGGGAGAGAAAGAGAAAGAGAGAGAAAGAGGAAGAGAGAGAGAGAAAGAGAGAGGAAGACGCTTCGGGATAGGCTTAAACCCAAAACGCGCAACACAGGAATGGCAATGCAGGGGCCTAAGAACGGTTAAACACAAGACGTGAAAAAACTCGGACGGGTAATTCAGGCGCGTACCTCGAGGGCATTTGGCTGTTTTAGACAAATAAGGGGCCTCGCCGTTCGTTGACTTCGAGTCTCCGGGCGCCCCCGGCGGCGGTGATTCGGGCGAGGGTCTATTTGGACAGGCCGCGCACAGTGGGACCATTTCACCATTTTACTCTCTCAGTAGTAAGTAAGGATACAGGATAGGTATAGCGTGGAGCAGCGGTGACTCATCGGTAGGTCACTGGCTTCCTGACCTGAAGGAGGCAGGTTCAAATTCCGACGTAGGCTGGGATTGTTATCTGGTGCTTTCCTTTCAGGGCGGCTCTGGGGTCGACTCAGCCTCCTTTCCAAGACAGTGCCAGGATCTTTCCTGAGGGGTAAAGAGAGAGAAAGAGGAAGGGGGAGAAAGAGAGGGGGAGACCCTTCAGGGTAGGCTTAAACCCAAAACGCGCAACACAGGAATGGTAATGCTGGAGGTAAAGGCGGCCGGAGCGTTGTGCTCGCCACACAACCTCCTCCTCGTGCCGACGGCGACGAAAAGGTGGAGCCCTACCTTCGCCTCCCGTTAGGGCCACATCGGCCTGTGTGCTTTGCACAGGGGATACCTTATTAGTATAGTGTAAATATCATTGTGGCGGGGTATTTTACTTTATTTCATTTTACCATGTTTTATTATGTAACAACAATAATGTAAAAAACCAAATGTAAAACAGAATAAAAATAAACAAAAAATGACCGCTAAGCGTGCGTGAAACGTAAAAAAGACAAAAAAACCACTAAACAAAAAAGGAAGAGAAGCGACGCAACAACAATATCAACACAACAGTACAGTTGGAAGATCAAACACATAGAAGCAATAAGTGAGTAGCGAATTAAGCTATAGTGAATAGCGGACTAAGAACAGTGAACGAAGAAACAGTGAATTAGTGAATCAGTGCTAAATGAAACTAGCGAACACAGGACAGTGAGCCAATAACAAGAGAATTTGTGAAACAAAAAACTCAGCGGGCACCCAAAAAATGAGACGATCATCACGGCGCCTGCCACAATCAATTATCGAACCAGTGACTGCCAAAACCAAATCGGAAGAGCTCCAAACCGGAGCAGACGGTGAACAATAACAATTCAACCAGAGAAAATCGAAGAGAAGAAGAAGTAGCAATTCCGAATCTGTCTTCAGAATTTTTCGTAGCCGAAATCGCACGATAAGCTTTATGATATGCGTTTCCCTCTTCTTCGTCTTCATCTTAATCTTCCTTCCTTCCTTCCTTCCGTCTTTCCACCTTTCTTTTTATTTACTTATTTGTCAAAAAACAGTAAAAAACTGTATATGACGTGTGGGGAAAGAGATTTACCTGCGCACATTTTCTTGAGGGCCAGAATAAAAAAAAACGAAAAATGATTTTAGAAAGCAATTATTTTAGAAAAATAAAAATATTTGAAAAATGTTTGTTCCCGAGTTATAGAAAATCAATTTCAACGGTAAATGAACTACAAGCAAAAGGAGTGCTCAACAAAACGTTTCTTTCTTCACTGAACCATAAGGCAGGTCAATTTAAGAATAATATACATTTCCTACAAGTGCACAATGTTCGGTGAATGAATGAAGGACAGTTTCTGAAGTCGGTTGCATTACATGCTTAATATTTCTTCCAAATTTTTACCACGGGTGTGTAAGCACTTTCCAACCAGACTATTACCATGTGCGAATTTTTCTTTCCAATCCTTGGCTCCAGATGACTCCACAAAATCGGTTAGTTATCTCAAAGAGACTTTTCGTCTCGTCAGAATTAAAACTTAAGCAATCTTGTGTATTGATGTGGAAAAAGTTCGGTTCACGAGTAAAAAAACTCTTTTACAATAGTGTAACAAAACAATGTATAACTTCAAAAAAGGTATGTTCTTTAAACTATTGTCAGTGATGGAAGATAGCCTACATATTGTCCGCAATATAACTTAGCTGAAGGGTGGCTCCCACGAATTAAACACAAATAAACGTGATCTTTAATTATACATATATAATTGATAAAATACAAAATTAAAGACGTTTCAACGTCAGAAACGCTAATATTTTCAGCTTTACAAATGTTTCGAAAATAATTTTGAATAATTTAATACTTGTATATAATTTATTATTAATATAATATTTTTTAAATAATTTAATATTGTTAATAATTCTTATTTGTAAGTTCTTTCTTTAATTAACCCTTGTACACTACCCATCAATAAAAAATGTGTTAGTGTTAGTGTTTGTTCCAGAAAACAAATTAACAAACAAATTAGGTATTAAATTCACAATTTAAGTGAATAGGAACCAAAAAATATTTAATGTAGTGAAAATGTTCATTTAATTAAAAATTATGATCTTCACTTTCGTACAACACATGCTAAAAGAAAAGTATGGATCATCGGAGGTAATATAGCATGCCACGCAAACGTATCATGAGCGATGCGACACATATGAATTACTTTTATAATGGGCGATAAATTATAATTTCTTCAAGTCATCAGATTTACTTTTTTTTTCAATATGTTTTCCCGCTTCACGAAAACTATACAGTGGCACTTCAAGATCACCAGCTGGAAGGAGAGGGGGACATTGTCATCCAATTGGGATGTCCAATTCTAAAAATTTAAGTCAGTGTTGTCACGGTCGATGCCACGAGCGGGAGTTCGTGGCATGAGTGCCACGACGAAATCGCGCCTCCATGCAGTTCATCACCCCGCCACCAGAGACAACGCCATCCCTATTGTAAAGTGGGGTAATACTAATAGTTCCCTTCCCCGACACTAGTTGCGCAGAGAAGTTCGTGGCATGCTACGGTGCCACGACGCGTGCCACTGCCACCGGTAGAAGACCTTGACACCACTGATTTAAGTCCTAACGGAGCTTTTGATTGGATGACAGTGACCTCCCTCCTTCGAGCTCGTAACCTTCAAGTGACACTCTGCTTAAATCGGAGTAAATCATTCCAAACAACATACCCACTTCACGGTGTCAGATGTATAGGAATGTTAACTAGACGCCTTTAGGGCAAATTTTCTACAGCCAGTTTTGAGGCTAGTTCCTCGCTTGTCCGTACCGCACGATCGGTTTGGGTCACGGTGTAAGATATACATCTTAAGATGACATTTTAAACAGTAGCTGTTACACAGTTTTACAAAACATTTCCTATCCATTTTCGTAACAGTTCGCTCTAGACGTAATCAATTCCACAGCGAAACGACAAATCAGTGATTTGAAATTTGAAATCAGCTGGCCACAGAGCTGTCGAATGGATCACGACCAATCACGACCTTGCCCAAATGAGACCCAAAGATCGACAGCGCTTATACCCGAGAACTGTGAGAACTAGCCTCACAGAAGCTTGAGTTTTAGACTGGGAGTGAACACACCTATATATCTTACATCGTGCGCAGGTTTGTTGCATTTGCTTACTCTCTGTAATACTTTAACACGGAAAACATTTAACAGACGCTTCACTGTGCGCACGTTTGTTGAGCACTCCTTTTGCTTGTAGTTCATTTACAGTTGAAATTGATTTTCTATAACTCGGGAAAAAACATTTTTCAAATATTTTTATTTTTCGAAAATAATTATTTTCTAAATTAATTTTATCGTGTTTCTTTTTTTTTAAATTCTGGCCGTCAAGAAAAGGTGCGCAGATAAATTTCTTTCCCCACACGTCATATAGAGTTTTTACTGTTTTTTGACAAATAAATAAATAAATAAATAAACAGACTTGCTTCACATTTTTGCCACCACATTCTCACCGCAGGCAGCCCACTGAGCGTCCATCAGCCGCTGCTAAACGTGCCCGGTCGGTGGAGACAAAAAATTAATAACGATGCAGAGATGACCGTTGCAGCGCGTTAGGTGCAGTCAAACGTACTTTTGCGGTGTGTCATTTCACAAAGTTTCTCTCTAATAAGGTGATGCAGACAGTAGTATCCACACTTTTTCACGGAAAGTCGCGACCCGGTGGGAGATTCGGTTGCAGGAATTCAACCAAAGAAGAAAAAAACTCAACACAAGAACGGGAGAAAACTTGGCAGTTTCTGGTTTCAACAGGATAGTTATTTATTTACATTTCGTGACCCATTTTGTGCGGTTTTCAAAGTTGTTTCTAGCAATAAGGCAAAATGTTTAAGAACATAAAACTTTTCTTTATCAATTTTCTTGTATAATCAGTGATCCGTTACATATATTCGAACAATAAAGGAGTCACAAAAGAATTCAAAACAGGAAAATCGATTTTCAGAATAGGAATCACATTAGTAAAATGTGTGTCATGAATTTGAAATTTCGAAAAATCACAAAACGGTTGTTAGTGCAAATAAAGTTAAATATCACAACGAACCATTCCACATCTGTATTGCAAATATTTATTGGAGTTAGAATTTAGATCTGTTTTGAAGAACAGAAACTAATTGAATAAGCACGTGTAAGTTCAAAATACGAAAAATCTGGAGTGTATTGTCTAATCGACGTGAATTTAATATTTTATGAAGCTGACTAATTAATTATGTTTTCCAATGTATAGGTAACACAATTAATTATTACTAACTTCAAATCAATTATAAACTATTTTAACGTGTTATATATTATTTTAATTTAGCGTAAATTAAATTTATTTATTTGCGAACAATGCATTTAATTGTTAGAATTGTGAAGAAATAAATGTTAAAATTATTATTATTATTATTATTGTTGTTGTTGTTTGGTCAAATAAAGATACCAATGCGATTGTCGTAGATACAATTCAGAGAGTAGAAGTTTCCAGATCAATTAAATCAATAAAACATAGAGAATGAGATCTTTATTTTCAATAATAGAAAGTAGCACCGCACGACGTTCCGTGGTTTCGACGTATCTTCTGTAAATTTACAATTAAAATGTATTGAAAATTGAATTAAAAAATATTAATTATACGACGAAAGGAAGAACTGTAAAAAATTTACAAGCGAAAGGAACTACATGTAGATGGCTTAGTGTTCAAACACTGTACGTCCACGCATGATCATTGTTAAATTAATATCATTTTTGAAGATCTCTCGATGATACCTACCTATGGTACAAAGATTATACGTCCATTTAAGAGGGATCTTCTTTTTGTCAGAAAGCAAATATTGGCGCTGCATATGCAACAGCTCCTTTACAAACTTTCAAGCAGTGGTTCCTCGGAACTGGGAATTTCGGAGATACAATTGGTAAGAGGAGCTTGTCTATGGTTTAGAGCACACGTGTTATCTTGTGGAATGCTCATTAGGTGTTGGTGAGGTGTTGAAGTCACTAAATGGTGAAATAACTGAAGTCATCTTCGTCAACTTACCAGATGTATTCAATTATTATTAATTATAGTAAGTTGACGAAGGTGACTTCAGCTATTTCACCATTTAGTTACTTCAACACCTCACCAACACCTCATAAGCATTCCACAAGATAATATGTGTGCTCTAAACCATAGACAAGCCCCATACAGAAAATCGAAAACCCCAAAAATGTTGTTTCATGCCGTTCTTATACTCCAAAACTGATGAAATAAGGGACATTTACAAATTCTGGAACAATACAATCAATATTCTTTGTGAACGCAGAGTAAAACAGGATTCTGAAAATGTAATTAAAATGTATCTTTACATTTTACAAATGTATCTGTTTCATCTGCACATGTTTATTGTAGCGTACCATGACAGAATATCCTACTATCCAACTCAACGTAAAAATGTAATGCAACACTTACAATTATAAACCTTGAAACGTTTTTTAAAAGGGATACGTATGTCAGACGATTGCTAGACCTTGCGTTTATTTATTCATACTCATTAACCGTTGCATTTAGAAACAATCTTCGATCTTACAACACTCGCTATCTTCCCTTTGCCAACTATAACCGCAATATGCAAGAATATCTTTGTATTGTATTGTATTCGATGATCTGAAATGCTATAATGAACAAATTTCTGCAGATAAGCGTGCATTCTATTAATTTTGAATACATTATTCAAATTCAGTGTTATGACTATAAATCCAGTAAATAAAATTAAACGCTAATATCTACGGCCCACTACCTTTCATTTAAAGACAAAACTATCACTAAATTTAGTTGAGTATAAAGCACAAATTCCTTTCTAAAATAATACTCTCATTGTTTTAAATATATCGATTTTAATTGCCTATCAACGTCACAATTTCATGGAATATTCAAGCAGTAATGTTTCTACACTCGTCTTTACGATTCAACAAATATGTTTGCCTTAATCTGTATCCGAGGTTGTTGAAAGTGCAAATTTTGCGTGATTTAAACGATCCTACGAATTAGCTTAATTGTGATGATTATCGTTTCGTACATTTCATTGAGGCGCACTTAAATTTAACTACCGCAATACTAGTTAATTTTAATACCAGCTTTATTGTTATTACTATGACAATCTCCACTTAATGGAGAGCAGGTTCCAACTGCTCGAAAGCAGCTTTGCCCGAAGTGGATCTCCCGGCTGCAGGGGAGAGTTGGGCGTTGATGTTGCGGAGCACGTGTTGCAGACGACGCCGCCGTCTGCGGATGGCACGGCGCCACCAGGGACTTTGAACTCTCCATCAAAACCGGGGACAAATCTAGAGGGTGGTACTATAGGAGGCGCTAATGTTGCCGGGTACAGCTGCAGGTTAGGCTCGCCAACTTTCGCACATAAAAATGGGCTAATTTGTGAGAAATACGAAAAGCGTCTTCTAAATGTTAAATTATTCATAATGCAAGCGCGAATATCGACGTTATCGTTTGTAACATTACGCGTCTGCTTGCGTCTCGCGAACCCACGCAGCAGCCACGTATCGTTGGCAGCAGTGCGTATTTTAGTTCCTGTAAGGTGCTGATCTACAGCGCGCCACTGTATTGGTCTCCACCGCGTTATATGGGAGTTAAAAGGCCCTGATCAAAACCGGAGACAAAGCTTGAGGATGCTACTATAGGAGGCGCTAGTGTCGACGAGTACAGCTGTAGGTCAGGCTCGCCAACTTCCGCACATAAAACTTGGCTGATTTTTGAGAAATATGAAACGTGTCTTCTAAATGTTCATAACATATGCATATAAGGAACCGCTAAAGAAAGCGCGAATATCGATGCTATCTTTCGCAACATTACGCGCCCGCTTGCGTCTTGCAAACCTACGCAGCAGCCACGCACGTTGGCAGCCGTTCGTATTTGAGTTCCAGTAAGAAGGTGCTGCAGGAGAGCGCGCCACTGCAATAGTCTCCACCACGGTATATGGGAGTTGAAAGGCCCTGAGCGCCAGTTCGCGACGGAGGCCGTCGTGACGGCACGGCGGTTGCCGCATCTGGCGCCAGGGACGCAATGCGGAGTCCCTTCCAAGGCCAACTCCTTCGAAGGGTCGCCCAGCGAAAACACGACGCCTGATCCCCGGGGCCTTGTATGTGGTGTTACAATACGTGAGTTTCGATGGTATAACGGTTAGCGAATCGGGCTCTAATATCCCAAGTTTGCAGGTTCAAACCAGATAGAAGCCGTGGATTTTTAAGGGTGGAAAAATATCCTTCGCACGCGAAGGGAAAGTAAATATGGTCGTCCCATGTTGTAGATTTATTGCATGTAAAAACGTCCAGCCCAAAAGAAGCCTTGGGGCTAAATTTAAAATCGCCTGTTTCCTCCGCCAGACGGCGAAAGGAGCGTAGCGAAATTTGGGTGGTCAGACGAAAGAGCAGGCCAGAAGGCCTGTGTCTCGCCACGTAAAACAAGGCAACATTGAATTGAATTGGTGCCAACGATGGACACTTTGACCCGGACCCCTGCAATGGCATGCTCATTATGCAATGAGCCCACACGCACACATACACACACAAATTTAGTCTCCACGCTCTGCAACAAAGGTGTCTTCATTGCGGATACCGCAAACGGATCTCGACCTAATGTCCTATTAAGAGAAAATACCAAGGGGGACGAGGATGGAGCAAGAAAAGCAAAAGAGCAAAAGAGAAATGCATTTGCGAAGGAGGGGCAGAGGATTTAAACCGGTATTTGACGGCAGTAGAAAAGTAAAACCCGCACTGAGCAATACCTAACGGGACTGTAGCCTGCATTCCGGAATGGAGGAGTTTCCAATGATTAATGGAGAAGCAAGAGATGCTCATCATTTTTCAAGAAACTGCTACGGAATAATAATGACGTGCCAACATAAGCGATTAAAAAATACACGTTAAGTTTATACTACGATTTTCCTAACTTTGCCTCTCAAGGCCCGTCTTCATGATGGAATATGTCACGGTATTTCGCGTCTTTCTCAGTCGTGCCTCTAGATATTGCGAGATCACGACCGTATCGAGCACAGCTTGCGATCATGAGACTTCTAACGGCACGACCGAAAAAGACGCGAAAAGCCGTGTGATACTCCATCGTAATCATGGGCCTGAGAGGCAAAGTTAGAAAAATCGTACTATAATGATATATAAATGAAACAAAATTGCAGAGTTTGTTTCACAAATACATCAATTGTAACTTGCATATCGAATAAAATACATTCACAATTATCGGAAAATTAAATATCCAGTTCTAATAAATTATGTAACCTTCGAATCTACGCTGTCTTTCATTTTCCTGTTTACTTAAACTGTGAATTTGTAGCATGTTTTCATTTACATATTGCATTAGAATCATAAAAAAATATTTTATGGTACAAATACTCATCTCCCTTTTTCCTTTATTTAGTTCAACAATGTTGATTTAGTTTCTTTTCTTTTAATTCTAATTTGCTTGAAGCTAATTAAAGATTTTAAAAAATCACGAATGCGACTTTATAACTTTCTTCATTCATTTTGTAGGTTTTTATTATCTATTTCGAAGCATAATTTTTTAAATAATTTTGTACTCGATCCGCAGATGAAAGCTACTTGACGAAAGCTGCTAATGTAATAAAAAACATTGTTTGTAAACGCAATACCCGGATGGAGTGGTGCCGTGCACACCAGCGCACTGGTACGTGACATTTACCTCCAATCTCCACCTCGAACGTCCTCCCTGAGGTATCTCCCCAGCGGGGCAACCAGCGCAGCAGGGCTGCCACCGCTGCAGCGGTGGAAGCAACACCGTCAACTCGCTTATTATAACATGCACGAGACTTGCGGGACTAATGAGCGCATCAGTTGTCCGCCCGGAAACATATTTCATCCATTCATCCGGCGAATTCGATCAAGCTAGAGAAGAATATCCGCCATCGTAGGGACTGGAAAACTAGAACCTCCTCGTCAACGATGCTGCAGAAGAAACAGTGTTGACGCAGAACTATGGCATGAATACAAAAATTCATAACTTCCGAGACATAAAAGACGATAAGTAAGAAGTAAAATAATAATAATAATAATAAAAATAATAATAATAATAATAATAATAATAATACTTATTATTATCATATAAGCTTTATTTGAACAAATATACAAATATAAGCATTTGCATTTGCACAAAATGGTGTGATTCAGAATTCCTGTTTTTAAATCATACCTGAAATAACTCTTCTATGTATTAAAGTACAATGCAGATTAAATGTATTTTATAATAAAGAAAACCACATACAGAGGATATGTGAATAATATAAAGAAAATACGCCTAAAGAATATCGCAGTTAAAATAGTAGGCAGGCAATAGTAGCAAGCATAAGTAGCAGCAGAAATCAATGAGCCATCGTTGATAATTCACATCTCAAGTTCTATTAAAGAGCTAAACTAAAGGTTTTACATAGTATTTATGGAAGTAAATGTAGAACTTAAAATGTAGAATCTTAGAATTTCCGAAAGATTTCTGCGGCAACCACCGAGTGTAGATGGTACGTAGCGACTTGATTTTTGCCCCCAGTTCAATTGGGCAAGTGCTGTGCGGGGGTGGGAGTGCGCAGTTGCCCGAGCGGCCGCCGAGGGAGGGCGGGCGCCGGCGGCTCGTAAATTTCCGGCGGAGGCCTCGCGCTGACGGCCGTGCGGCGGCGTCGCGCCATTTCTCTCAGCGGCTGCTACCCGCCGACAGCCTCCTTCGACGCCCCGCCCCCCGCCCCCGCTCCCGCTCCCGCCATGCCCCCGCCCTCGCCCCGCTCTCGCCGCTGCCATGGGCCCCGCCCTCGTCCTCGCGTTCGCCCCCGCACGCTCTTGCCACCGCCGTCGTCCCCGCTCCCGCCCCCACCCCGCCATCGTCCCCGCTCCCGCCATCGTCCCCGCTCCCTCCATCGTCCCCGATCTCCCCACCCCCGACATCGTCCCCGCTCCCGCCCTCACCCCGCCATCGTCCCCACTCCCTCCATCGTCCCCGCTCCCTCCATCGTCCCCGCTCCCTCCATCGTCCCCGCTCCCTCCATCGTCCCCGCTCCCTCCATCGTCCCCGCTCCCGCCATCGTCCCCGCTCCCTCCATCGTCCCCGATCTCCCCACCCCCGCCATCGTCCCCGCTCCCGCCCTCACCCCGCCATCGTCCCCGCTCCCTCCATCGTCCCCGCTCCCTCCATCGTCCCCGCTCCCTCCATCGTCCCCGCTCCCGCCATCGTCCCCGCTCCCTCCATCGTCCCCGATCTCCCCACCCCCGCCGTCGTCCCCGCTCCCGCCCTCACCCCGCCATCGTCCCCGCTCCCACCATCGTCCCCGCTCCCTCCATCGTCCCCGATCTCCCCACCCCCGCCATCGTCCCCGCTCCCGCCCTCACCCCGCCATCGTCCCCGCTCCCTCCATCGTCCCCGCTCCCTCCATCGTCCCCGCTCCCTCCATCGTCCCCGCTCCCTCCATCGTCCCCGCTCCCTCCATCGTCCCCGCTCCCTCCATCGTCCCCGCTCCCTCCATCGTCCCCGCTCCCTCCATCGTCCCCGATCTCCCCACCCCCGCCATTATCCCCGCTCTCGCCATCGTTCCAGCTCCCGCCCTCACCCTCGCCATCGTCTTCGCTCCCGCCCTCGCCGTCGCTCCCGCCCCCGCTCTGGCCCCGCACCGCTCCCACCCTCGCCCTGCCCTGGCCCTCGTCCTCACTCTCGCCCCGTCCCTGTCCTCGCCACCGCCTTCGCCATCGTCCCCTACCCCGCCCTGGCCCCCGCCTTCGCCACCGCTCTTGTCCCCGCCCACACTCTGGCCCTGCACCGCTCCCACCCTCGCCCTGCCCTGGCCCTCGTCCTTACCCCTCGACTCCTCCCCTCCCTCGACCCCGCCCTCACCCTCGCCTTCCGCATCGGTCCCCGCTCCCGTCCTCGCCTCCAAAATCGCCCCGCTCCGCTCCCACCCTAGCTCTCGCCCCCGCCTGCGAAACCGCCATCGACCCCGCTCCCGTCCTCGCCTCCGCCCCGGTCCCGCTCTCGCCATCGCTCTCACCGCTGCCCTGACCCCAGCCCCTCCCACGCTTTCGCCACCGCCATCGTCCCGTCTTCCGTCCTCACCCCCGCCCTCGTCGCAGACATGCCGACCGCATAGTTGCTGTCCCAACTTGCCCATCCGCTCACACCTCGGTTTGGCTCCCGCTCGGCTCTGCCGCAGTGCAGGCTTGTTTCGGATGTGCAAGACAGGCAGTGACGGATGTGATTGATTTTTTTGTTCCGGGCGGCTGTGGTTACCTTAAGAGAAGTGCATGTTATATGTCGGAAGGCAGCGGTTTTCCGTCCTTGGTAAAATGTGGGATCCAGCGAACGATCTTCACTTCTGCCTGAATTGAATTGAATTGATGCCTTATTTGACGTAGCGAGACTCAGGCCATGAGGCCTGCTCTTCTGTCTGACCACGCTACACTCCTTTCACCAACTAGGGGATAAAGAATGCTTGTATTACTTGGACGGCCTGCGTGGATTTCTTCCTCCAGATATCACCGCCGTAGAGGCACCGATCCAGATGGTAAGAAGCTCTATCTCGCTACTGGGCTCCCGACTTGTTTGGTAGTGCAGTGCACGTATGTGTCGATGTGTGTAAGTAAGAAAGGTGAAAGGACGACGTAGGTGAAGAAAGATGGCGAATGGATCGTGACCCCTTCGTGATCGGTACGATCGTGATCGTGATCGTGATTGTAATCAGTAGGGTACTGGCTTTCGTCTGTGTTTCTCGGCGAAACCACCGATTGCATTAACCAGCTGCTACAATTCTCCTCCAGACAGCGGCAGAATTCCACCAATGTAGCTGTCGAAAACTTTTCTCCATCAGGACTTGAACCGTAGGACCTCCCGATTCAAGTCAGGCTGCAGTGGCAATTTGGCCCTCTCAGCCAGTTCTAGATTGATTGATTGATTGATTGATTGATTCGTGTTTCCGGGCGCGTCAACTACTTAGGTCATTAGTCCCGTGAGTGTAGTGCCTGTTTTTTTCTCGGGAGGTGGTGATCTTTTCCCCGCTGGATGGCGAGATCTGACGCCGACCTACCGTCGACTAGCGGGGTTTTCACAACCAGGAATCTCCCACCAGTGCGGCACCGCCCCAGCTGGGAGAAGCTGTAAGCTCCCGACCGGTCTCCCGGCATGAGTGGTAGTGTAGTGCATGTTAGTGCACGTGTGTGTGTAAGAGGAGAGGATAGGACAAGGAAAAAGGAAAGATCGCGCGCGATCCGTGGCCCGTTTGTTAGGGTACTGCTCCGGCATTCGCCTGATGTTGATCGGAGAAACCACGGAAAACTACCGATGAGAGCAGCCGACCGCTAGAATTCTCCTCCAGACAGCGACTGAATTCGACCTAGCTGACAAGCTAGTGTCGAAAATCCTGCCGACGTAGGACCTCCCGGTCAAAGGGGACTGCAGTGACATCAGTGTTGATGCACTGAAGCCATCTCTCCCGGTCCCCCCAGTTCTAGAACTCGTGATTCCGCCTGCTTCTCTCTAGCGTTGAATCCAAAACGCCAGCGTCGCGTCGCGTCGCCTCGCGTCGCGTCGCGCCGGCGGAAGGGGGCGTGCCGTCGGGGCGCCGCAGAACCGGCGCGGGCGGGCCGCAACCACACATTGTTCCGCGCCGCGTCCCCAGAGCGAAAAACGCGACGGCGGCGGCGGCCGGCCGCCTGTTAGCGCGTC